>JAEBDU010007254.1:0-11625 GCA_016802625.1 Heliconius numata | reverse complement strand
TTAGTTTCGAAAATATTTCCGATATCATGTTGCAAAGATCATTGTGACTATTTTCAGTTTCTTTTATTCCATGGAATATAATATTATTCTTTCTGTTCATATTTTCCAAGCTAATAATTTTTTTATTTAGTGTTTGTATTTCCAATTTAAGATATTCGTTTTCTTCTTTTAACGGTTTAATCTTTTCATAAATCATTAGCATAACTTTTTCAGATACAGAGTTGGTAATTGCAATAGTTTGTTTTTCAAATTCTTTTTTCATCATGTTAAGCAGAGTTGACATATCTGAACTTAATATATTCTGTGGTGTATTCATTGTTGCAAATTCGTAGCGTGGAACGAAACGTTTTTTTTGTTAGGTTGGTAGCTTTGAGTTGTGAAGTTGACAGTACTAACTTCGTGCTTGTTTACAATTTGCAAATGAAGTTGTGACTTAGCGAATTTGCATATAATAACGAGTAATCAAATCTTGCACTTACTTCAAAATTTAGTAATTAGAAGTATATTCTTGTTAATTACTTGCGTTACGTGTTGTTACTTCTTAGTTATTGTGAAATTTGTGGTTCAAACACGTTAATTTTATATATAGTATCACTTTTTTAATAAATACAGGGAGCGACCCGACTTAGCGTGTTGTGTGTAGAAGCACCGGAAACGGAATGTCATTAACTGCTATAAAAATAAAAATCACAAATAAAAAAATATTGAAATATGTATTAAAATGTATAAGACATAATTTAAAAAAAAATAACTTACTCTCAATTTAAACTCTACGTCCGCTTGATAACCAGTCTCTTGACATATCACATGTACCTGAAATAACAAAAAATATACTAAATTGTAAAGCAAAAGGATCGGCAATTGATTCTCGTGCGAGATGTGGCGCAGGGGCACAAGCGTGCGACTGTAAAAGCAACTGGTTGTAGGTTCAATAAAGTTTCATATTTCTAACTTCAAGGATGATGAATTTCCGTACAATTTTTCAACCTCTATTTTATTTCACCCTTTACAGGTTAAATTTCCGAAAATCTTTCCCCATTGACAATCTGTTTGATAAAAATAATTACTGACCAGAATTAGATTCAGTTTCAGACATTTTTTTTTTGTAATTTTAGAAGAAAACTGTTTTTTATAATTTCCACCATAAAATAACAAAAATTTGTAACTATTTAAATTGTGTCTACCCCGTTAAATTTATATAAGTTAATTTTCAAAAGAGCAAGTAGTAGTAAAGTCAAATAATGGCGTGGCAAAAGAGATAAGAATATACGTTACAGAACTTACAAATAACATGCAAACTTAACAAAAAAATCTTAAACAGATAGACAAATGTCCAAATTTTCCAAAAAAAAGGCTAGAATGCCCAATTCTGTATATATCTTTAACTATAAAAAAAATAAAAAAATCGCCCCCGGGTGGGCTCGAACCACCAACCTTTCGGTTAACAGCCGAACGCGCTAGCCAATTGCGCCACGGAGGCGATGTGTTCATCTGCCGAATATCGAACTTGCTTCTGACGTCGACGATTATACTACTACTGTACATACATACGATACTATTGACAAAAATATATACCCACAACGACTTGAGACTATACTACTTGATACTACTAGACTGTAGAAAAGAATATGGGAATTTATAGTCGTCTTCTATGCATTTGCATCTTCTATATCGCCACGGAGACGATATGTGCACTGATTAACCTATAAACCTACTTCTGACGTCGATTATAGAACTACTTCTACTAGATACTACTATAATAATAAATATATAACTTCAGACACGCTGACAGATAACTGAAAAATATATAAACCGCATAAACCAAAGAAATACTACTTTTACCACAATATTATCATTAAATTATTAAAAATATAAACAAAAAAAACACCACAAAAGTTGTAAAATATGTATATAGCAAAATTTAACAAAATTATTGATGATGAATTATTTATATTACATATAGAATAGAGTGTCTTAGCGCTAGGTTCCCAAGTTCCAACTCCTAACAAAGGGGTAACTAAAGCGTAAAACTAAAAAAAAACTCCCTTACCTTTCCACCTAGTTCCATACTAAGTGTCCCTATAACAATGCCCTTGCAATGCGCATATGGCGCAGTGGTTAAATAGGTCTCTCCCCAATTAAGTAGGTGAATCCGAGCACATCCTTCTAAAATGGCCGAAGTGGAATTACCTTTGAAAGAAAAAAGAACATACAAAGAAAAAGACAAGTATATTGCAATTGTATATAACCACATATGGTTATGTCAAATGTCAACTATCAATCAACTACAAATGTATGTTTTCTTAACTTATTTTTTTATATATGTATATAATAATAATAATTATTATTTTTTAACATAATTACCATAAAACTTAGAGCGGGCTAGTAAGCTGCCTTCTATAACGAATCCCTCTTGCCTATTAGATATATAGAAAGCAGAGACTGGAGGGTGATGGGATACCTGTAAATTGAACAAAAAAAACAATATAGTGTTACCGTACTCGTGTAAAAGTGGGTAGATTGGGTCAAACGCGGACTGTTGCTTGTAGGCAACGGCCCCTATCGGTAGGAAGCTCATGTGTTGTATTGTTATTGTGTTATTATAATAACGTTGAATTTCTTTTCGAATACGTTAGAAACATATAGACGATATGTGTTTTTATAGTGTTTATTTTAAAAACGTTAACTGCTTTCGATTTCTAACAATAGCATAAAAAACGTCGTCCTTTCTGGCAAAACAAACCGCTACTTTAAGCTCCAGCACTCACAAAACTTCGGGCGTCCACGACTCGTGGACTGGACTTTATATGCTGGATAAAGCGCAAAACAGAAGAAAAGAACTTACTTGTTCAGCAATATAATACGTATACGTTTCATTGTTCTTGTGTCGCCAGCAACACCTGAACGTTTCTCCTAGGACAGGATTGTAAGGTTTCTTCAAACCTTTGGGTTTACGATACAACCCTGATAGGTACCACTTTAGAACCCCTTTGAACCTTTGATAGGGGTCCTCCATTGTTTGCGCCCTGGAATAGAAAAAAATATGTGTAACCTATTATGTACGGAAAAAACCGGTTAAGCAGGAGTCGGACTCGTCCACCGAGGGTTCCGTACAACTTTAAAAAAAGATGCCAGACCACAGTTTGCGGGCATATGCACTAAAAATACTTACTGCGCCAGCAAATCAGCATGGTAATAATTATCCGACAACTTGTCCAGAAAGGATCGAGGCTCCAATATGAAGGTTGGTAACACGACTTTGGACAGGTCCATGCCGGGTCTCACTTGCTTCAGGAGGAACCATAGTAACGATTTGTTCTCCTCTGCTACTTCTTCTACTAACTCTCCTGCCTTGAAGAAAAAAGATATATGAATTATAAAAGAAATTTTTCATTGGACTCGAACCCGCGACTCTTGGCAATTGCCCAAGTGTTCATCGTAAATTATTAAAATTTCCTTTCTTGTTCTGTGAACACTTAAAAATTTTTTAAAAAAGAGATATTTCTTAACAACAAGAATCCTACATTGGACATTTGGCCATCATTCACAATGTCAAAATAAAACATTTTTTTCCACATTTTTGTAGCATTAATTCTTGCAAAAATGCTATACAATTAATACGAATTTTAAAGAATGACCGGTTGGAAGGTCAGGCACCTAGTAAAGGTCTGTCCATCTGCCGCATTTACACTTAGATAAGGTTACCGTGCTAAATGTAATTATTTGAAATAAAATTTATTTATCAAGTCATGCGGCCGCACAAGCGTGCGACTGTAAACCAACTGTAACTTTGTTAAATATTCATATTTATAATGTTTTTCCCCAATTTAATTTAACAAAGTTCTATATGTCTTCTGCCACTCTTCTAAATTTTCAAATTTTGAACAATGAACTTAGACTTACCACTCCAATCTCTCTATCAGGATCCTCCACATACGAGCTCTCTATCCTGGCGAGGATGTCCTGTTTCCTGATCGTCGGGTCGTCGGCGGCCTGGGGCTCCGTCATCCCAGGCCTCGACCCTTCGCTGTCCGTGTCCGACGCAGCACCTGCTAGTTCTATAGGACGTGCTTTTTGTTAGCAGTGGCTAGATTTTAGCAGGAATATGTGGTTTTAGCGTTATTTTGTATAATGATTAATGAGATAGAATGAGATTTAGCAGACTATTTGTTTTAGCTATATGGCTTTACATTACGGCCGCCTTGCAGTTAGCTGTACTGCAGGCCTGCGGATTTAATTTTAGATTTTTCTATTTTACTCATTTTCTTTCCGAATGAACAATGCCCAAAAGTTCAGAAAATAAAACTTCAACTACTTCTCGTCGATCGTACTGTGCTGTGACTTTTGTAAAGAATATTAATATTCATCTTCAAGAAGAAGGTATTTTTGGTTGTATTTTGATAACCACTCATATGAGCTTTAATAATCTAATATGAGTAAAGACTGGCTCTTATTGATGTCAGAATGTATTTTTTTGGCCTTACGCTATATCCTGCACGTAGCAGGCTAGGCAGAGGGACCTGGGAACCTTGTGTTAAGACACTCAGTTCCCCACTATCAGCCAAATTGTGGAGGCATTGCGTGTTGAATGGCGACACTTAACCTTGCCTAATTATATGTTTTTAATTGTGGCTTAAATTGATTCAAATGGCAGATCTGAACGACTTGTGATAGCGCAGTGGCACAGAGTCAGACTGTAAACGTAACGGTTAAGACACGGGGGAATAAATCATTTTCATTTATTTGATAACTTAGAGGATATTAACATTAGGTTCTATCTGCATACCCTACATGGATGGATACAGCGTGAAGCTACTAAACAAGATGAAGGTAGCTGCTTTGTTCCCGTTCAAATAATTAAAGTGAACAACAATTGGCCAAACAATATATACTCTCAAACCAAAGATGACGCATGATAATGAAGGTAGATACGCTAAGTGCGATAAGGTCAACTCCGAGTAAATAACCGCATACAAATATTAGTTTTGAAGAAATAATTAGTTAAACCTTGTGTCTTGGTGATAGAGATAACAAGGCTTCAACACTTTCTATGACCCTCGGTGAGACAGATCGTTATTATAAAGTGACTTCAAGATGCACAGCGTCTGACTTAACGCAGCGTTAGTGCTGCACCACAAAAAAAAACTAACCTCCAAACGGCGACAGATCCAAAGCATCATCATCATCACCGTTGACTTTATCAGAATTATTATTGAAATGGTTCAATATGGCCGAGTCCACTGAAAACTTTCGGCTGATCATTTGGGAAGGCTCAGAATACTGTCTAGTCAGTTTCTTCTGTCTTTTTAGAAGAGAAAAAATACTGGATCTCCTTCGACTTTTCTCCTTGTACTTGGCAGAGACCATGACGTCCGTCTCTTGTTCTAGTTTTTCCATTGTTTTTAGAAAAACACGCAACTTTACACAACACTCACACTCACTTTGTACACAAAATTGGAAAATTTTGGACACAATTCGGGCATATTTTTATATAGTTTCATTTGTATAATCTACATATATCTATAACATATGATAAAATCGTAACTGATCGCTGTGTGTACATGAACTGATGAACATTTGTGCACGCTCATTTCAGAAACGGCTTAACCGATTTAAATGCAGTTTTCACTATTGTATTTAGGTAAACTTCTCTTAACAAACTAAACAAAAAATGCTACAAAAAAAATATTAAATTGGCTGAAATAGGGAGCGAATATAACTCTATCACTAAGTGACTGACAGACAACGCACAGACGGAACTACTGAACTTATAAAGTTGATATTTCGCATGTAAGTATGTACGAGTAGGTTAGCGACTAAGGAAAAAAACCGGTTTTTCCATTTTACCTCTTGAAAACTTCTAACATATAAATAAATACAAGTGTTAATTTTTATCATTCTTTAAATATATAATCTAATTACTATATTAATCTAAACGATTATCTGTCAGTGTGCACTAATCTTGTAATTAGTTTTTTACAGGAAAAAGATTAAAGAGATTATATTATGACATGTGGTTGGAATTTTTTGACTGTTTCAAATATTTTTTTTTAGTTTTGCTCTGTATCTGTATTGCAGACTAAGCAGAGGGAACCTAGTGTTAAGACACTTTGTTCTCATTAAGACGCTTCCGTTACCGTTTCCCTAGTTTCCGGCGAATTCTCAGGATAATATTTTTCTATTATCTCAGATACATAAATATTTTTTTTTCCATTTTCACTCATGTAGATATTGCAACCTAACACCGCAAGTTGTTCAACATGGTCATACAAATACGAATTTCATAAACAAATCCTACATGTACCAACAATTTCACGCTTTCCATAGTAGGATAGACTGCCTGCCCACTTAAGAGTTTAAAATATTGCTTTATCCGCTTTCCGAAACCTAGACGTAATGTCTCCCGAATTTGAGACATTACGTCGAGTCGCGTACCTTAACGCCGCACTTTAATATTCAACCAGGCAATGTCCTCCTTACTTACTTTCATTTTTAATTATAGTGATCGTTGTTCTTCATATCTAATTATATATATTATATACATTTTAAAAATTCTCGATAAGAAAATCCTTTTAATACTTCGCTAAAGCTACTCAAAGATTGTTATCAACAAGGACTATTAAGTTATTATTGTGTCGCCATAGTGGCGCAGAAGCTCGCCGTCTGACTGTAAGCGTGACGGTTATGAGTTCGATTCCCACTGGAGGTACGACTTATTTGCATTTTTTCTCTCTGGTAACTAGATAAAGCGCCGCGTTAAGTTGCATCACTCAACATAAAATGTCTAGAAATTGGGCGGTGCGTGGGGAATACGGAGTGTCTAAATACTAGATTCTATCTGCCTGCCCCGCTATATGCGGATTACAGCGAAACTAAAAAAAACGATTACCTCTACATTATGTATGAAGTGGACTTCTAAAACGTAATTACTTGAAACTCATACGTGACTTGAACAGTCGTTTTTCATTTATAATAATTAACAATTATCCAACTTACATAAAAAGGTAGTAAGTAGTTGCAATGTTTTTTTAAATTATATTTAGTTATATTCTTTATATGCTTGATTTTTATAATTTTTCTTTACGGTGGTACGTACTTATTCCTAGGCTTTGTATCTATATCGTGTCTCAATATATAGGACAGCATCTGACAGTAAACGCGATGGTTGCGGGTTCGATTCCCACTCCATTAAGACGCAAACATGCAACGACTTGATTTTGAGTGCGAAAACGAAGAACGGAGTGTCTTAAAACTAGTTTCCCTCTGCCTACCCAGCTAAATGCAGGATATAATGTAAAGATAGTAAAATACAGAAGCATAAAAAAGTCGTAACAGGAGATTTTAAAGTGCAATTTTAACAGTATTTTAGACTTACATTTACATACAAAAATTGTTTATGTACATATAATTTGAGAAAACAAAAAAACTAAACAATAGCCTTACGAAACCATTAGAAGATAAAAATTAACAGAAAACATACAATCCAAGGTCAATTACGACCATTTGAGCGGACTCGAACGTGAACCACTATCATTATCACAGTCTCACTGCCTGTTGTCACTAACAACACTATGATAATTGATGAAACACTATCATTTTCATATAAAAAACACTTTATTTACATAATATATTTATTTCTACATATATTTTGTTCAAACGACTGCATTGTGTACACGCGATACCGAAACTGGCAAAGCTTGTATTAGATAAGGATAAACAGTGACTAATATATAAATAACGTAACATAATTGACATAACGACGTAGTGGCGCAGCGTGTCACTACAAGCGCGATGGTTGCGGGTTCTATTTCGAATCGGAGGAATGTTTTTTTTTGCTTCAAGATCCTTTGTTCCCCCGAGTGGAAATATTTGAACACATTATATTTAAATGTTTGATATTTGTTAACATATATATTTTTTCTTTTTGTATTCAACTTCATCCCTAGCGGGGTAGTCAGAGAGAGCGGAGCGCCAAACGCTACGGTCTCTACATATCTCTTTCTACTCTCATCAACCTCTTTACACATGCCCTTCGGGGGGTCCTCATGCTTTTTACGTGACCTTCAGTATCCTTGATACTGTGTTTTCGAAGGTCAACCGAGGTCTCCCCCTATTTTGAATGTGGGGTTACTATAATTTACTGTATTTTTTGAACCTGCGACTATCGCCATCAAAACCATCGGTATTAAAACCATCCAAAGAGAATAATCAACTAAAGCTAATAAGTTCAATGCACTTGAAATTAATCTATTTATATAAAGACGTCTGTTTATCGATAGATGATATATTACAGGTGTAAATGTAGTTAGATGTACAGTATCTATCTATAACGCAGAAGTCCCAGATTCGATTCCAGTCCCGTTAAAATTAGGATTTGTGTCGTATTGGAAAACTTTTTTATACCTGCGGAACTTAACTCTGACCGCAATTACAGTAGTTTATATTGGAGTTATATAGCCTAAGCCTTCCTCAACTATCCAACATTTTTTTTTCAATTTGAAGCAGTAGTTCCTTAGATTAGCGCGTGCAATCAAACGAACTTTTCAGCTTTATAATGTTAGTATAGATGTTACGGTCAATCTGTATAATTCGGTATTCTATACAATACCTCGGCAGTGTATACAATACCTAAAACGTATAGGTAATATACGAAATACTATTTATTTTATAGTTTGCCTTAGGCTTGTCGATAACATAGATAATAGAAACGAAATGACAGAAGTCACCGTGTCTTTGGACAATGTCTGCTTATAAGCAGATTGGTTGTCGGTTCTATTCCACTTGAGTGAATATTAATTTATATATGCAAAAACAGAAAAACCAACAACAGGCATTAATATTATTAGGTAATCCTAAGAAATGAAATTATAAACTAAGGTAATATCAATTTCGAGGTAATATGTTTTTTCGTTTCCCGTTAAGTAAAACGCGGCGTTGAGTTCCACCACTTGACTACAATACTTTAGTCGGTATGTAGTTAACGGAGAATCTTAACACTAAGTTCTCTCTGCCACGAAGGATAAAGCATGAAACTAAAAAAACTGAAATTACTCAATGACTTTCACAACTAATCAAAAACACATGCTTATCGCGTTTTAGTACGAACAATAAAATAATATACTAAAGTATTATATTATTATGTTTTATTTATACTGATAAAGCGTACAAATGTTTGCTGTTTATGTAATTTCTTTAAGGGACGTCGTGGCGCAGGGTCCCAAGCGTGCGACTGTTTCGACAGGTTGTGGGTTCAATTCCTACTCTATAAAATGAAATATTTAATATATTAATTTTCTCGCTCTACAAAGTCATAGTCCCGCCACTTCTTACGCAATGAATTGATTTGATTTCCTCGGCGTGTTAACGAGACAAGGCGCGACGTTGAGTTCCGCAACTCATTTACTGAAGAATTTGAACAATGTCTAACTGTAATGGGCGAAAGGAATGCATTTTGATAAAACAACGGAAAATACGTTAAAAAAAAGAAAGTAGTGTTTATTTATTATATGAAAACCAATAACTTCTAATAATATTCATATAATTTATTAATAGCGTGTTGATAAAAGATTTTCCTTCCTTCATTGCCCCTTTATTTATTATGTGTAATACTTATACCATATTATAAAGACATTAACATGAGTTTGACCGACGCGACGTAACGATATTGTACTTAAGGTAGTGTTTATTTTCTTCCTTCAAGCTTTATCCAGCAAGTAGCAGAGTAGGGAAAGAGAACCTAGTCACCCATGAGATACGTCTGAATTCGAGACAGTGGGCATACGAGTATCGAGAAATATTTTCCAAGCCAGGCCTGAACTTTAACCTATAAGAAATCTCTGTATGTTAGAGGTTTTTGTTAATTTTTTATGCTTAATATTTTGTTAGTAAAATAACTGGGGTCCACTACATTTTTCTCTACATACTCCGCTAAATATAAAAAATGCGTAAAGATAAAAAACTATTTTATAATTTATTATTAATTATATAGCACTTATTCATTTGTTGATATTCTGATAATATTATCAGATAAGGGGGCATTGAGACAACAGCATTATACCTAGTGATATACCTATAACTGCTGTGATATCTTTGCAATGATATTTTTAGTCTATAAATATAGTAGGTAATACTAGTTTGACGTCGTCGTGACGGAGGGACACAAGCGTGCGACTACAAACGCGACGGTCATAGGTTCTATTATCACTCAAGGGAATAAAAAAAAATTTACGTTGAATTCAATTGAGTTTCCACTCACATTGAGTTAGCCACTTAACACGCAATGCCTCAAGATTCGGCGGAAAGTGGGAAACAGAGTGTCTTAATGGGCAACGGAGTACATTAATGCTAGGTTCCCAGGTTCCCTCTGCCTTAATAAATAGGTAGTCACTTTTAACACAGTAAGATTTAATATAAGAATAGGACTTTCTTAAACATATAAGTTTTTATATTTTTTAAGACACATAAAACATGAAATGTTTAATTATTGAGTGTTTAATACTAAATAAGTACTACTGAGCTTACTTAAGCAAAATCCACACAACACAGATCTAGCAATTAGTAAAACACTTTACTCAAAATGTCTACGTTGACCATATTTTCTGAATAACAAATATATATATTTAAAAAAATAAATGCAGCGTTAAATTCCGCCACTTGACAGATGACTTGTTTTGGGTGAAACCTAACAATGCATTTTGTTATCTATGACTCTGTCATATTCTTTTTTTTACCGCACATAAAGCAAAAATAACAATTATTAAAAAAGGCCTTTCTCACTAAAACTCTCTATATCACTGTTAGTGTCAATACTCAATGCCTCCTACTATCTTTTAGTCAATGTACACACTCTATGTATATTTTATTTATAAAGATTCTGAATTTTATATTACAATGTATAAACATAAAACCCAAAGTCCCAATATAAATACAATATAAAATGGTTTTCACACCAACTTTCCATATATCCACCCAATAAACAAAACAAACCGCCTTTTAAACTAACGCCCTATATCACTGTTAATGTCCAAACTCACCGCCTCTCACTATCTTCCCGGCTATGTATACATTCTGTGTCGTGTACCTTTCGTCCCGTTTCTCCGTTTTTAGTGCTTCGAGGTTAGCGGATGGCAAGTTTTTGTAATTGATTAGCGAATATTTTTTACCGTATGGTGGTGAACTTCTAGAATTTAAAATGTTTTTTTTATTTACTCCCGTAAACAGGAGGGTAGACAGAAAGAATATAGTATTTAGACACTCCATTGTCCACTTTGAGCTTATTATTAAGGAATTGCGCGTCGAGTGGAGGTACTGAAGGGCGTACGTTCTCAATTCCGAGAGAAAAACTAAACATAAATTACTTCGACTTATTCTAACTTTTAGGCCAATACATGATGGTTATAAATTCAAATCCATTTCATTTAAGAGAATGTTTTATAAAACAAATCATTTTCCAGGCAGTAGGAAAAACACATTTTATTACAAACCTAACAAGCATGTCCAAAACATACAAAAACGTAAAGAAACTTGAGTATCAATACCAAATTCTCTCTGACTATCAAAAAAAAAAAAAAAAAAACTGAAAAATAAAAATCCTACACACCTACAACTGACAATATCATCACTAGA
>JAEBDU010007248.1:0-12784 GCA_016802625.1 Heliconius numata | reverse complement strand
GGTCTCCTGTCGTTGCTGGTGTTCCGCAGGGTGGCGTGTTGTCTCCTCTGCTATTTTCTATGTTTATAAATACTATTTCTGGTGCTATTTCTTCTCTCTACCATTTATATGCAGACGATTTGCAGATATACAATCAAGCTAAAATATCGGACTTACCAACCGCAATCAAGGACATTAACAATAGCTGGGAAAGTATATCTTCTTGGAGTAAGTCATTTGGTCTACATCTTAACTCAAATAAAACTCAACTGATTTTAATTGGTAGTTCAAAACTTATTTCTAAAATAGATGTATCGACTTTACCACCAGTACTTATTAATAGTGACATTATACCATTCAGCAAAACTGTAAAAGATCTTGGTATCACTCTGGATAATAATATGTCTTGGGATTCACAGGTAAGTGAGGTTAGCAGAAAGATATTTGCATCCTTAGGTTCTCTTAGACGTTTGCGTAATTTTCTTCCTATACTTACTAAGATTTCGTTAGCAAATACTCTCCTTCTACCGATTCTTGATTATGCTGACACTTGCTATCTTGACTTAAGAGAGGAGCAATTAAATAAACTTGAGCGTATTCAAAATTTATGTATTCGGTTCATATTTGGGCTACGCAAATTTGATCACATCTCTGATTTCCGTAAGAAACTCAAGTGGCTCCCTATCCGCCTTCGCAGGGATACTCACATCCTTCATCTTCTTTACTGTATTCTGTTCAATCCAATTTTCCCTCCTTACCTTAAAGAACGTTTTGAGTTTTTGGGCGAGACACATTCTCGCTCTCTTCGCTCTGAACGTAATCTTATCCTCAAAATACCTTCTCACACTTCTTCTTTCTACAGCAGTTCTTTTACTGTAACTGCGTGTAGGTTGTGGAACGCCCTTCCTTTAGTTGTCAGAAATGCCAAAACATTTCTAACTTTCAAACGACGCTTAAAGTTACACTTTATGTCACTTTAAGATTTAGTTTTTTTTTTTTCTCTGCCATTTCACATTTTATTCTTACAATTTAGTTTTTATCTTTATCTATGTATGTTTGTAGTAGTTATATATATATTTATATGTATGTATATTGATACGGCTATATTTATTTATGTATGCTTTGTATGTGTTATGTATGGTAAATATATTCTTATTTATTTATACCCTTAATTATATTTTTTGCACCCTACCCATATCTTAATTTGCTATTTCCTCTGCCTTCTTAAGGTTGCCTGGCAGAAATTGCTATTAAGCAATAAGGCCGCCTTTTGTACATTTATATAATACTAGCGGACGCGCGCAGCTTCGCTTGCGTAATTAGGGGTGAATTCTAATAAACCAAGAAACATGTGTTCAATGAAATATTTTTAAAAGTGTAAATTAAAAATTTTATAATAATCGGTGGCGTTTTAAAGATTTTTCCATACAAACTTTCAACCCCTTATTTGCACCCTTAGGGGAAGAATTCTAGAAAACGATGAAATACGTGTTCAATTAAATACTTTTAAAAATCTAAATTTCAAATTTTATAAAAATCAGTGCCGATTTAATTTTTTTTCCATACAAACTTTGAACCCCTATTTCACCCCTTTAGGGTAAAAATTTTTCAAAATCCCTTCTTAGTGGATGTCCAGATTACGAAAGTAAACATCTGTCCAAATTTCACGTTTCTACCATCAGCGGTCACGGCTGTGCGTGCGTCTTACCTCAATCAGTGAGGACAAGTCCTTTTATATATATAGATTATTGTATTTTTGTGTCTTTTCTTGGGTGTACAATAAAGAATTATTATTATTATTATTATTATTATTGTTAAATGAGTAAATCTATAATGAGGCCGTGACGACGATACAGCGTGAAGTTGATTTGAGAAGCGGAACCCAACGCCGCGCATAACATAAGAAGCGGAACCCAACGCTGCGCATAACATGAGAAACGTTACCGCTCTGACTCAGCTGGATATTAAAGATATATTCAAAATAATCCTCAAAGAATTGTACGATCTAATTAATCCTTCCGACGTAACTTCGTACACGTTCAAGTTTAAACACCTGCTATCGTAAGAACACATTCAATCAAATTACAATAACTCAGCTACTTTTACATAAAAGTTTATTATTACTTCAAGTTTATAATTATTATCTACATCCGCTCGCTTTTGCAGTACAGGCTTAAGGGAAACTTCCAAGTTCGTTTTATCAAACGTAACGTATTGTTTGTGAGAGATACTTTAAAAGCGAGATTTTGTTGAAATAACAGAATTATTGACTGGTAGTGGGTTCGATCCCCACTCGAGATGATGAAATATTTATTTAAATGTATATTTCCATTTCTTTTCAACCGGGATTGAACCCACAGCCATCGCGTATACCATCAATAGGTGTAATATGGAAATTTCGTGAAATTTACAGAACTTTCCATTATTATTCTCTTTTTTTAGCTTAACGCTGTATTTCCAACATAGTAGGGTAGGCAGACGGAACCTGACATTCTAGCGCTAGACAACACGAGTAGCCTATTAAAGAACGTCAAGTAGGTAGATTATTTTCATATGATGATTTTATTTCCTTTTTCATAATAATGTTTTATTGCAAAAGGAAAATATTTTATTATACCATTCAATTAATGGGCAAATTGCTCGAGCTGTTCACGATTTCTATTAATTGTGGTTTTTCCCATACAACATTATGTTATGTAATGTTTTGCCCATCTTCTTACGTAATTACTTGTTGTCGATTAAATCAGTAGTTTTCTTTATTATTCGATACAATTGTTTATGTTAATTACTTAAGTATACAAGTTTAATTGAATAATTAAAAAAATCTAAACTCGTATTAGAATCACTATTACTTACAAAAAAACTGTTTACTTTACGTTTTTTTACCTTCTTTCTCATCCAGCGCCTAATATTCGAGATATTGAGTGTTGGGTGGCGTAACACAACGCCACTCTTTGCCTGCTTATCAGTATGAGGATTTTAGATAAGTTCATTATCCCAAATTTGAATCGAACCCACAACTGTCCGGTTACAACCCATTACAGCCGCACGCTGTGCCACTGCGCCACACCTGCCTCATATTCTAAATCATCAAATTAAAAATAATTCCTGTATTTAAATAAAAAGTCTCTATTTATTATCTTAAAGAAGTATGAAGAGCTTTTTAATTAGCTAAAAAGTTATTTTAAATTCAATTTTCGTATCGTTTCTTCTAAGAATTTTGAGGGTAAGTATGGTTTTGTTTTAATAATTTAATAGAGACAGAGAAATTATAAATTCTCAAATTTACCTTTTCACGCTTGTCTGCGTGAAAAATGCGTTGCGGGGGCACAAGCGTAGGACTGTGAACACGATAGCTGGTGGGTCCGATTCCCTTTTCAGAAAATAAATTTAGTATTTCCATTTCCTCGCTTTGGTAACGAAACAAAGCGGGGCGTTGATTTCCCCCACTCAACATTCAATGTGGCAATGCCTCCAGAATTCAACGGAGAGTGAAAACGGAAGTGTTTTAATGTCTTAACACTAGGTTCTCTCTGCTGACTGTGGAAAACGAAATCAGACATAGTCTGTCAATAATATGCATAACTCCGTTCATTCTGTGGTTAACTTAAATTGGTTTGGGTCCATCCTAATCTCAGTTTACGCGTTCGCAACATAAGCGGATAACCGCAGTGTTAGCGGATAACCAATAACCATTAGATTTGGACCTAAGTAAGTGTTTCATTGTGCCAAATTCACTATACAATGCTGAATAGGCTTTATTTCTGGCTAGATTTACTTGTTGTTATACAGAAAAGATAATAGAGATAATAGTGATCAGACACTATGTTTCTAGTAACTTTTCTTATAATATTATCGCATATTCTCATTATTAGAAAGCGGGTGTGTTGGTTGTGTAAAAATAGTAATAGAGTATCTAGTATATGCGGGATACAGCGTGAATGTCAATAAATTATGTAATAATTAGCGAGGAACTTGTTTGTACTTTAAATATTTTTTTTAACTAAAAGTTAAAAAGTTCGGTGTATTCAACAGTCATCTAATGATGTAATTTTTTCTTGGCTGGCAGCGAATATATGATGATTAAAAGAGATAAAAG
Organism: Heliconius numata; assembly: GCA_016802625.1. NCBI lineage: Eukaryota > Metazoa > Arthropoda > Insecta > Lepidoptera > Nymphalidae > Heliconius > Heliconius numata. The sequence continues at coordinate 8,706 of JAEBDU010007248.1, read as the reverse complement.
AGATTATGATTACGCGTTCTAGAGTGGAGACCACGCCTCGGCAAGCGTAATGTAAGACGTCCTCCAGCTAGATGCGGTGACGATGTTCGCAAAGTAGCGGGCAGCGGCTGGATGCGAAGAGCGGAAGATCGAGCTCAGTGGAGAGGCCTATGTCCAGCAGGGGACGAGGGCAGGCTGATGATGATGATGATGATGAAAAGAGATTATACGAAATACATACTAAATGCCTATAAAATTCAAAGATTTCCATTCATTCCATTGATTTCCGTGGGACTCCTGTATAAAATCCTGACTGCCTAGTCAGGTAATACGACCAATGAGAAAGTATGCTCTTTCAAATAAAAAATAATTTTTAAAATCGATCCACAAATGACAGAGAAATCAACGGACACACATAAAAAAATATAAACACAGTAAGCTAACAAAAAACTCTTTATACTTTTCCATAAAATAAAAAAAAATGCGCGAATATAAATACTTATAAGGAAAAATATTTAAAAGTAAGAAAATGATTATGCATAATGCGTCATACATGAGTGCACGTACATATAATAATATGAGTAATGGTTCGTTACTTACCTTACTAGGTATGTATACTTTGAATGACTGTCATAGCGATATTAGTCATAAGTCACAAATTAAATTGAAAAATACGAAGAAGATTGTAATGGATATTTTTTATAGCTTCACGCTGCGTGCGGGATGCACAGCAGGGTTAAAACACTCCGTTCCCAATTTTCCGCCGAATTCGGGAAGCATTTTGTGTTGAGTGGCGGAACTTAACGCCGCGCTTTGCCTTGACATCAGAGCGAACAAATAAAAATATTTAATATTTAATTTCCTCGTGTGAGAATCGAACCCTCAACCTGCCGCATTCACAGTCATACGTTTACGCCCCTACGTCACGACTCGCCTCAGACGAATGGATATTATTTAAGCATAATAATACTCGTATTATAAATTATCTTTTTTGCATGATTTTTTAACAGTTACTAAGAATCTTGGCAATTAAACCGCGTTCCTTTATTGTTATTTTGTGTATGTTGTTAATCAGAAAATAGTTTAATAATAGCAGCAATATTAGATATTTATATTATTTCTATAATTCTTAAAGCAAAGGTAATATGTGTATCATCTAGATGAATAGGTAAGCACGGCGTTAAGTTCCTCCACACAATACACTAAATTCTTGAGGCACAAGAATTTAACGGAAAGTGGGGAACGAAGTGTCTTAACACTAAGCTCCTTCTGTCTACCCTGCTCCATGTGGTAAACAGTGTGAAGTTGAAAAAAAAATACATAAAACTCACAAAGTGTATTTTTACATAAAAGGCTATGTTAAACATTCTATGACTCTACAATACAAGTGTTAAGTAGCTTCCTTTTTATGGAAGATCGTGACAAACGTTTCAAATACTTAATATATTGTTTGCAACATAGTGTTAATTTAACGACCGCGTTCAAAACAGTTGTAATGAACACCGCTTATGGAAAACACTGGAAAATAATAATCTTAAAACATAAATAATTTTTACTTAATGTCTATTATAAAGTTAATGAGTTTGTTTGGTTGAAAGCGCTAATCTCAGAAACTACTGGTTCAAGGCGAGGGAGGAGACGCGCTCAGGAGATACGTGACTGCATCTCAAAATTTTAACGTAAGTATTATTTTTCGTTGTTAATCTTTTTGATTTAGCTTCCCGCACACAGCAGGGTAGGCAGAGGGAACCTATTGTTAAAGAATGCTGCACCACAACTTCCCCATATTCTGATCGATCATCATGAATAAAGATGATCCAAAATTACCCATCCACAATACCAGTAATATCTGTATCACGAGTAAACGCAAAGTGCTAACAAGCAATTTTAAACTAAAACAGACCAAATGGAAAATCAAATACGGCTAACTAAATACCGGATCTGTATTTGCTTAATCTGCATTAAAACAGTCAAGTACGATTTCAATGAAACAAGACAAAAGACAAATATTTCGGATTAATATTATCAATCTTTTAAAATATACTTGGTATATGATTTGTTGGGTGTTTTAAGGAGGCTTAAGGTAAAAGCAATATAAATTATAATTATAAAGACAAAGTATGACGTTGATCTCCGCTACTCAACACGCTCTTGAAAATTGGGCATAAAATGGGGGACGGAGTGTCTTAACACTAAGGTATATGCGGTATACAGCGTGAAGGTTGTGAAGGAAATAAACCTCATGTTTCGATTCGGAATATTGTATGTTGAGTTTTGGAACTGAAAACCACAATATAACTTTTACCACAATATAAAAAAAATATTAACATAAAAGAAATATGTTATTTATTGTTTAAAAATTGTTATTGCACTCGTTTCTTCCGAAGCCAGATAATTTTCCTTTGTCTGCAGGTGTTAGCTAGATCTTTAGCAATAAAATCGCCTCTTGTACACCTGCCCTATTGTTTATTCTCATATAAATTGTCTTAATTAAGTTTGCAATAAACTTTATTACTGTATACTAACTGCAAACTAAGAAGTAATAAAAGTAATGGTCTAACAATAAACTAAAAAAGTAAATCCTTGTTTATAAGTGTGTGTTATTTTAATATTTCTTTTGTATACAACAGTATATGTACCAGGTTAGGCAGAGATAACGTAGTGTTAAGACACTCCAGTCCCCCCATCATATATATTTCTTCATCCATGATTCATAGTCATTCAAATTCGAACTCACTACCATCACATGCAATTAGACTCGTCACAGCTGCACTACAACAGCATAAGGCCAAATTACATGTTACATAACACTACGACCGATTTCCTTCGAAATACGAAGCATAATGATTTTAATTGACATTTGCCTTTGGTATTGTAAATTGAAATCTATTTTATTGTAATAGGGTATGTTTTAGGTATACAAGTATAAATGAAGCAGCCGTATTGCAAGCAATAGATTTTAAAGACTGTAATGAAATAAAGACATTGTTAGAAATGTCTTAAAAACTAAAAATGATAAGATTATCTTCGTTTCTAGTTAATTTAAAGAAGACGTTGAACCGAATGCCCTCGTCCGTATTAAAATAACGCGGAGGAAACGAATGTTATTGTAATAAGTACTAAGTAAGTATTTTATTAATAAGAATTTATTAATTTAGAATAAATACAAATTCCTATACCCTTGAACTCGAGGCAGTGCCTGGGATTGCGACCCAAGTGTAAGCTTCAAGGGCCCATTTATAATGTATCAAAACTCGCCTTAGTTTCCCGAGCTCAATATGGCTAATTCATCTAAAAATATACCGCCTTTTTTACATTTGAGCTACAAACAAAGCTACATTAGTCTATTGTATGTCATAGCAAATGGATAGATATGTCAATTGCTATCGATAATTTTACCAAGTTAATTGACAATTTCCTTTTTATTTCAAGTTTTTTTCAGTTACACACTACTTGTTTCTACAACTTACTTGTAGAGTACGCAGAACCTTTGCCTGCCTGCTGCAAGACTTGAGATTAATGGAAGTAATATGGTAAGAGTACGTGAACTTTCCCCATAAGCAAAGTAGCGGGCGGTAATGTTTAACATATTGATTTTATAAAAACTTATTTTACTTTGGAAATACTCATGTAGTATACTTTTTTTTTTAGGTTTGTTTTTCTTTATTCAAGAAAGCGTGATATGGAGAGAGAAGCTAGTGCCACTTTACTCTCTTTTTCCGCCTGAATCCGACACATTACATGATCAGTGGAGCAGCGTCTAACTATAATCGGGTCGACGGTTGTGGGTTTGATTCTCACCCAGGGAAGCAAAATAATTTTCATTTCTCCGCCTTGTATTCAATATCTTAAATATTGGACAGAAAGTGGGAGCCAAAATGTATTAGGTTACGTTAGTTTCCCTCTGCCCAACCTTAATATCCGGGATATAGTACAAAAAAAGTTACATTCTTACAATAAAAACATAAACTATAAAAGATTTCTATATTTATAATCAATAAAATATTAGTTATTGTGTATTAGGTACATTAAAGATATCAGAATTTGTCGTTACAAATTGCATCTAAAATTCTAAACCAATGTCTTAAGTTTCCATTTTGTAGCCAAAGGCATTGAATAATATACCTAAAGTGCACCTTATCCAGTATATTTAAGGATAGATTTGCGAAATCATATTCTAAAGCTATAAAGATACGAATAAGATTATTTTTATGGTAAATGAATGGTTTAAAGTAATTTTATCTTTATGGTTGATTTCACGGCTTTGGTCGCAAAACCCTTTATAGGAGCTTATTGTTGATGGAATTTACGTTAGCGGGATTCTAAATGCGTTAGCATGTAAGTAAAATTTAAGTGGTGAAAATGTTTAAAGTAATAATAGAGATAAGAAATTTTATAACAATAATCTACTGTTTTAATTATTTTAGTACTAGATAAGACTTATATTATAAAGAAATAAAATATTATATTTATTATATTAAATACTTACTGTCTTTGATTATTTTTAAGAATCAAATGCTGCATGGTGGTCAATGCTCCATTCTGTAAAGAAACCATAGAACCATAAAATATCAATATTAATAGAAAAATTAACTTAAGTAATAATTGAACTGGTGATCACTGATGCCAATTTAACTGTACCACAAGAGATTACAGCTCGTATAATTTTTAATACTTTATAAGACGGTTTTAATATCTTATAAGAGGTAATAAGCCTCCAGAGGTTTTTTCTATGTAAAATTTATAAAAGTGCTTCCTTTTCACTTTGCTTAATAAATTATATTTATCTAAGGAATGAGTATGGCAGTAATTTATAAAGCTTGATGAGTCTTACTTTTTAATTGATAAAATATTTGAAAGACTTTGGCTTATCAGTGGTAAGATATTAGGCACTGTGATATAAATAGAAGATACTTTAGAATCTCTCTCTCGCTCTAGAGTTTCTAATTCGGGGGGCGTTTTTGAAAAACGCCAAACTTTTTGACGTGACAGGAATTTGTGACAGGAATTTACACTAGTTACTATATAAATAAAATAATTTTGGAAAAAAAAAACTATTTAATTACTTTATTAGAATTGAAATAAAAGTCTGGTAAAAGCATAAAAAATAAAACACCTACGAAAAATTAACAGCAAAAGTGTCAAAATGTTATTTTGTTATAGTTCAGTGTAAAATGGGATGTGCACTGTGTTTAATTTTTTATCTTCTCTCTTTATTCCGTATAGCAGGATAAAAAATAAAGTAATTACGTATTGCACAATTTTTGAGATAGTGTTGAGTGACGGAACTTAACGCTGTGCTTTGTCCTCTTCAAATTAAAATTCTTAAAAAGAAAAATATAGTTTTTTACGACAAAGTTAGACGAGAAATACGACAAAAATATAACCGTCTCGTTTTAAATAAATTTCCTATAGCATTTAGTTATTCTAAATCCGATTATACGGTCTAAAGTCGTTGCCTACGTCCAGAGTAAGCTTCTTACTGATACTGAATCTGAAAGCAACTTCTATTATAGAGGTTTTAAGACATTTATTTTAGCTCGAGTCGGATTTGAAACTAGGCGCAATTTTTTATTTTTATTTTTGCTTTTATCCTTTTTTTTAGCAAAAATATATATGTTCAGAACGAATACTTCAACTATAGACTTTTTATTAAAGACGTATAATATTTCAAAAATTAACATGACAGATTATATTATTTAATTATTTATTTCGAGAAAAATTCAATAATGGACAAACAGAACGAAGAAAATCTTGACGCTGAATACAAATGCTATTTAGAAATTATGAGACCTTTTCTAGGTCAGCTCCAAGATCAGAATGTAATCGACATCTGCAATGATTGGATCGAAAAACTTTGCCAATTCAAGAGTAAGGAAAAAGTGTTGCGAAACAAATATATATTTTCTTTATGTTATCAACTGGCAAGAGGAACGTTGGAGGAACCATTCATTTCAAAGCCAATTTTTGATGAATTATCCCCTCTCCCAAATAATATAAGCCACGATGAATCTTCAACTGAAACGGAATATATTTTAGTAGACTTAGAAAACACGAGAGCTCTTTTAAATTATGAAGAAAGCACCGCATCAATCACAGCTATAACTTCTATGAACAGTAATGAAATGAAACAGTGTCCTACCGAATCAAAAAGTAATAATAACAATAAATCAAGTTTCTTGAATATCCCTAAAAAAAGTAGCGATTGCAATGTTTCCAGTAATGTAAGCAATATTTTTCAGAATATTTATTACCGATCTAGAATTGAAAACCTTATATTTAAACTACGGAACCTTAAACAACAAAATATACACTTACGTGACGAGTTAACATGCGTAAAAGGAAATTATATATTGAAAGATGAACGTGACGACTCTTATGATGATATATTGAAAATTGATGCTTCCACAAGTACGCGCAATCCATCTGCAGAATGCTTGGTGACTGTGAAATCACTAAAATGTAAATTAGAAGAAGTTCAGTCTTCCAGAAAAAATCTAATAGAAAATATTACTACTCTTAAAAATACATTAGATAAATATGATGACATGAAGAGATTCGAAATCGAAGAAATACAAGCGAAGCACAAAATAGAAACTATGGAGATTGAGAGTAGTATAAAACTAGAACTGAAAGAAAAATATGAACAAAAAATATCAGAAATGAAAAATCAATACGAAGAGTCACTAAATAAAAAAATAGAAGAAATACAAAGTATGACAACAAGCAAAGATGAAATTATTAATAAAAAAATAGAAGAAATTGCTCTATTAAATATTACTATTGAAAAACTAAATAACAATTTAACAGAAATTTCCACAACACAAAAAACCGATTTAGAAAAATATATGAACGACCATAGAAAATGTAAGAACAAATATTGCAAAGCATACGAAGAGAAGATATATAATTTAAAGAAAGAGAAACAATTAACAGAGTGTTTCCTACAATTTCAACTTATGAAACAGAGAGCTCAAATTACTAAAGAAATTACTGATGAATATCAAATAGAATTAAGTACAGCAATAGACAAACTAGATAACAAATACAAGGAAATCATAGCCAACGTACAAGCGACAGCTGTTCAAAGGAGATTTCTTGACCAAATGACATTAGGATCATTGATACAGACTATATGCGGCATTCGTAAGGAAAACATAAATAACAGAACTCAGGACCAAAAAAACTTTATTCTTGATCAGTATTATAGCCAAATGAAAAAAAATAAAGTTGTCTTTTCAGGTGCAACTCAAGAAAATATGGTTGGCAGTGTTATAGTTGGCAAAGAGAGCTCAGATTTAACAAAATACTATACAGATAACGAAAAAATGGTAGAGCTTTTTGAAAAATCGCATATACCTCAAAAAGATTTGTGTGATGCTTAAATTTGAAAGTAATGTCTTAATGTAATGTGCGTTTAGTAACAAAACAGTAACAAAAATATATGTATGTATTTTAAAGTCAATTATTTTTTTATTTTAATTACCTAACATAGGTTATCCCCTAACTTCACTCGATAATATTTTTTTGTATAATATGCCTATCAAAATAAATTTAAAAATTACTAAAACTTTGCAAAGAGCTAAGATTTGGTGTACCTACATATAAAATAAAATATCAAAACTCCCCATCGAGCTGACGGTGCCACAAAGGTTATTCAAAAAAGAAGGAGAATGTGGGAGGAGAAAAAAAAGAAAAAAAGAGGAATGAGAATGTTTGAATTTTATATTTTGAAATTGTTTCGTAAATAATAAGTTGTACCTATGAAAAAAAAATTATAAGATCATACAATTAAATAAGAAAAAAAGTGGTTTTTATTGTTGTGCGATTAATAATATTAATAATAGCTATTAATAATAGCCTAATTTAGAGTGCAGCATTGATTCCGCCACTCAATACGCAATTCCCCTAGAATTCGGCGGAAAGTGGGGAACGGAAGTGTCTTAATGGCAACGGGGTGTTTTAATACTACGGACCGAGGCTTTCTTTACCTAGCCTGCTATATACATGAAACAGCGTGAACTTAAAGAAATAATCTAATGAGTCTAATGTTAGGACACTTCATTCTCCGCTTTCCTCCTAAAATTCAAAACATTGGACAAAACTTTTAGTTTAGTTAAGGACTTTTCCACTGCGTTAAGATTCGTAGACCGAAGCTTAAATAATTTTCATTAAATCTGAAAAAAACTCTACAAATCTGTAGAAGCATCCCTTTTTGTATTCCAAAATTCTAAGATAAACACCAAATTTAGAGATACCTATATTATTTTTTATTATTAAAATAAAGTATAGCATTTCTTAATAATATCTTACTCAATCATGAATTGTAATCTAATCTATATATATAAAAGGACTTGTCCTCACTGACTGAGGTAAGACGCACGCACAGCCGTAACCGCTGTGCGTAGAGACGTGAAATTTGGACAGATGTTTACTTTCGTAATCTGGACATCCACTAAGAAGGGATTTTGAAAAATTTCAACCCTAAAGGGGTGAAATAGGGGTTCAAAGTTTGTATGGAAAAAAAATTAAATCGGCACCAATTTTTATAAAATTTGAAATTTAGATTTTTAAAAGTATTTAATTGAACACGTATTTCATGGTTTTCTAGAATTCTCCCCCTAAGGGTGCAAATAAGGGGTTGAAAGTTTGTATGGAAAAATCTTTAAATCGCCACCGATTTTTATAAAATTTGAAATTTAGACTCTTAAAAATATTTAATTGAAC
>JAEBDU010007238.1:0-11851 GCA_016802625.1 Heliconius numata | reverse complement strand
GGCCTTATCCCTTACGTTACCTACATACCTACAGATATATTATGAACTGACGTAGATATAAACGACAGTGACAAAAGATATTATTTGAAAGCTATATTGTTTCTTTTTATTTTATACTCGTATGTTGTTTTGTTATATTAATTGAATAGAAATATTTTTTATTTTTAATTAATTTTGATGTACCTGAGACATGGTAAATTGCACGGTGAGAATAGGTTCAAATTTTACTCCAATTTCCTAGTCTTATAATACAATTTTACATAGTATACGAAAATGAGGAAATACGAATTAATAATAAAAGAAAATAAATAGCACTAAATTTCTAATAAAGTAACAGTGTGTGCGGCACAAAGCGTAATTGTAAAATCGTCTGATTTTGGGTTCGATCCTCGTTCGAGGAAGTGAAATATTATTGAAATTTATATTTTACAGCATACACAACATAACTTGTTTTCGTTAGTTCCACCATTCAACACGCAATGCCAGTCTGCCTAGGTTTCCTCTACTTACTCTACTATATGCGGGATACAGTGTACAGTAAAAAAAAGTAAAAAAGTCAATAACTCAAAAATTTAAAAGTTTTATATAGGAGAAATACTCTGGTGCGCTTTTCCGCACATTGCGGCCAGGACTTCTTCGAACTTAGGGAAATTCAGAACTTTTACACGATTCATCACTGGCTTTATTACAGCAGCTTCTATGTCATTTAACATGAATTATTTTAAAGGGAAAAAGTTGTGTTTTCTACTTTTAGATTTAGGTTTCATTTATTTTTAGCTTTACGCGTTTCCCATTTTCCGCTGAATTCTGGAGACATTGAGTGTTGAGTGGCGGAACTCCACACCGCACTTTGCCTCTACACCAAAACGAAGAAAATGGAAATAAGTATTATATAATTATCGATTTTCCATACATGATGTCTTATAGATGCCCTTTAATTTCCAAGAATTCCCTTTTTCTTTTTAAGAACGAATAATTTTCCAATTTACATCGATTCATGTCAATACGATAAATTAAATTGTCAGGCAGTATAATAAAAAGCTTATGTTTAAATATATACTTTTATTAATTCGTTGATCAAATAAAAGTATACCTCATATTACCTTTTCTGATGTTTATCAGGCTAATTAACAAAAAGAGCACAATAAATACCAAAAGGTCTCATTAAATTACGTTGTGTTAGGAAATTCCAAATAACCAGTGTAGACCCTATTATAAATAGGTTTGTATTTTTTAGGTTTATATATATACAGGGTGGAAGAGGCAGCGCTTCTTTTATTGAAACTGCATATAGGGTAATATATTTCAAACCCACACCTAAGAAATTAATCAAGGTACCTCAACAGTTTGGACGTAGGAATTTTTTTTCATTTCACGATTTTTATCCATACCTGTATTTCGTGTAACGCACACATACAAGTGTGACGTTTCCGATTTGACAGGTAAGTGTGTGCGTGCCTATGTTATACTTTACAAATGGCGTTTTATTTTAAAACGATAATTTTATTATTTATTTTGTTTGAAAAAATAACTTTTTCATTTTTGGGAATTATTTTTTTTCCGAATTATATTAGGCTTTTATAGAGTAGTTAAAACTGTGGTTTCATTTAAAGTAGCGCTGACAATTCCACCCTGTATATATATATATATTTATATTTTTATTTATATTATTGGTATGTATAGATATTCTGAACTAAAAAGTATGCGCTTTTATTTGATTTTATACATATGTCGGTTTTGAGTTTTCCTCTTTAAATATTTTTTTATAAGCTTATCCGTATTCCGCGTTTATGAGGGTAGGCACAGGAAACCAGGGAACCACCCCGCTTTGTCTTCTGTCACACTCAAACATCCCGCTTTGTCTTGTCACTAGAGCGAGAACAGGAAAACAATTTATTACCTCATATGAGAATCGAACACCCTACCATTACGTTAACAGCAGCATTTTAAATGATCTAATATATTATTTACTAAATAATTTACAAATCTTTGATCTAAGACGACACTCATAATGTATACTTATATCTAACATCAGTTAAGACAAAGGAGTCATCTTGGAAGCCTCATTTAGGACCCAGTTCTTTGTTCTAAGGCGGAAAATCAAAGAGTAAGCGAATGAAGGGCGGAACCTTTTGAAATCCAACAAATAGCCACCTGACCTCGGCTATGATGGCAATTACAGATACTTTCTTTGAAACACATTGTCGTTGTGTCATTCACAACGCCTTAATAAATGGGTGGAAAATTATTATTCGTCTTGTATATATCGATATAAATATTTGCTTGTTAAATTGACTATTGTTTTGTGTATTTACAAAGAGATCTTCTTATTACCTAGAGGAAGCTTTCATGGCTCAGCGGCTGGCTGGCCATGCGATAGTTGTAGGTTTAATCTCTATACGGGTTAATGAATTATTTTCATTTCCTCGCTCTGGTAATAAGAGAAGATATAGCGTGTATGTGTGTAAGTGAGGTACAGAGTGTTTTAACACTAGGTTCCCTCTGCCCACACTTCTTTGCTGGATATATAAAGTGTGAACATTTAGACTAACTAACAGTCACTTGACGTCAATAATATAGTGTGTAAGAACCGTATATTACAAATCTAAACGATATTTATACAAATAATATATGAAGATTAACTATATAGAAATGACTAAAACTATAAAAAAATCTTTTATATAAAAAAAATTAACTAAACCCATTTTGCGTTCATTAAGATAATAAAGTGTCGTTTACAAAACTGGGGTCATAGAGTACTGGAGTTTAAACGGCAATTAAGCTCTAATTTAGTACAGTGTTTAGTTTAATAGAGTACATTATATAACGAAAATACGTAGTAGGTTGTAATTTTATTAACACTAGATAAAATTCTAAAAATCTAAATAAAATTATAATTTTATCTTTTTGATATTTTATTGTAAAAAAACTGTAAAAACCTTAATATATACTTTTAAGTATTTTTAAACTAGCACAGGTTACTGAAACCGTCTGTCCGTGTGTTCGATCCCAAATGCACAGTAACTATATGCAGACGGCGTATCTCCTTTTCCTATATCGGCTGTATTTTTCCATCTCTTTGGCCGACTCGCCGACATAAATTTGAGCTGCGTTATATTCGCCCGATTTGCTTCCTATCTTTCCTTGACAAAAGCAATTTTATGAAGAACAATCGTAAAACAAAATACGTAAAGAAGAATATTTTCTTCTTCTTCAATAGTAGTAGTAGTTAACACTTTCTAGTAATAACGAATAAAATTTTCTGTGTGGTTGAATTCTACAATGATTCATTTTTTTTATATATATTTTGTAAAAAAATTCTAAAAAAAATAAATAGGCCGTTGTAACGCAGGGACAAGGGTGTGACTGTATAACGACGGTTGTGGGTTCGATCTCTTCTCGAGGGAATGAATTATTATTTATTACGATTTTCATTTGTTCGCTCTGACACCAAGGCTGGCGTTAAGTTTTATCACTCAACACGCAATGCCTCGGAAAAATCGGCGGAAGATCGTAAACAGAGTGTCTTAACACTATATTCCTTCTTCCTACCCTGTTGTGTACGGAAAAAAATATTTAAATCCAAAAAACGTGCTAAACGCTACAAACTCGATGGTAATCTATAAACTCTATACAGATACCGTAACGTGACACAAATTTATTACATCACTAGTTGTCGCCACCTTTATCAGCCTACACCGAGATACGTAAAAGTGTGACATTTACGGATTAGGGTAAATCAATTCGGAGAGCTCAAACACACCCACGTCAGCGCGAGCCACGGACGTACGTATAACGTATAACAGAGAATTGTTTCACATAAAATTGATTTGAACCCTATCTAAACGACATAAATTTGGTAACGCAGATAATATTTCAGAACATTCGCGGGGACCATCGGGAGCGATGTCACAGCCAACACCAGGGTCCGCCCACCGGGGAAAATATGCTTTGTCAATATTATGCTGCTGACGTTTTGGGCTTTTTTGCGCCAATATATCTTTTTGTGAGGGCTTAACTTGTATATTTTTATGTACAGTCATAGATAAGTAAAGGTACAAGTTTTAAATCAGCTTAGAATATATAGTTTTTAGCTTTACCCTCAATCCCGCACATAACAGTTAAGACACTTCATTCCGCTGAATTCTGGAACCACACCTTGTTGAGTGGCAAAACTCAACGCTGCGCTTTCCCTCGTTTCCAAAACGACAAAATGAAAACGTTACATATTTCATTTCCTTGAGTAAGAATCGAACCCGCAACCTGTTACGTTCACAGTCACAAACTTGCGCCACAACTGGCCTCTTAAAACATTATTGAAAAAACTTAACAGATACTTACTACTTGTTAATTAAATCTCAGTTCCTCTTACAGGGACGATACAATCTCGATGTAAAAAAGCTGTTTAAAAAGCTCCTAGTAGATTAAAGTACAGTCTTCAACCTTACTGTCTCTCAGTTCTAATTAATTTGAAACTTTCATGCATATGCTATATAGTCCACTGCTTGCCTCTTTCACCCCCACATGGGGCCTCTTTCACCCCCACATGGGGTTGAGAAGGGGCCGGGACGTCAGTTGATCCGATCGTGGCTCGCTGATTGATGACGCCGATTAGTGATGCCCTGACCGGCCCGGAATAAATTGTGGACGGTTTTTTGTGTTGTAAATTCTATGGTCGCTTTTCGTATGTATGTAGGAAATTTAATGAGATAATCGTGTTAGTAACAGATTGCTCTTACGGGTGGTTTGTCAAGCGTTTAATTTTTAAGTTTTTTTTTTCAATTTAGTGTTATTACCGTTTATTGTGGTGAGAATTAATATATATGAAAGAAAATAGAATATATTTAGGGAAAGTTGTATAAAAATGATTGAAAATGATTAACTAGAGTAACCACATTCTATTTTTAATTAAAAATTATATTATACGTAAAGTAATAAACGCCTTATGCATATTAAAACATGTAAAATCTAATTAATTGTAATTATAAAGAAGTATACCTAGTAAGAATTAAAAAATATAAGAAATAATGAACCATAACAGACAGATAGTTTTTATACTTTAATACAATTGTTTTTTCGTAATAGTTAGTTAAATAAAGTTTGCGTTCGTCAGAAGCGAAATATCTCATTACGTATAACAAAGCTTTAACTTTTAGGCTTAAAAGCTTAAGACCTTCAGTGGAGCTTTGTCAACAGTACTAAAAGCTGACAATGGCTTAAATTCAGGTAAACATTCATTATTATATTATTTTGTATCTCGTACATAGCGGAGTAGGTAGAGAGGACCTGGGAACCTTGTGTTAAGACAGTCCGTTCCCATTAACATACTTTTGTTCCCCATTTTCCACCGAATTCTGGAGGTGTTGCATACTGAATGGCGGAACTCAATGCCGCGCTTTGCCTCGATGCCTGAACGAAGAAGTGAAAATATTTAATTTCCTCGAGTGGGAACCCACACACTTGTACCCACACGACACGACTGGACTCCATTATTATTAGATTTAACAAACAAATATTATTTATATTGAATGAATATAGTAATTTTCAATCAATTGAACGTCAAATATGCCATAACCACACTATGAATGATTAAGTTCCAATCAAAATCCTATACAAACAACTCACGTAATTAAATTTTAATCTATCGATAACATTGAGCCTGTGACTATTGTTCAAATAGAACGCCCAAAAGTCGCCGATTCACTAAGGCTACCTCAATTTAAGAGTTGAAATAATTTTAGCTTTACGCTGTATTTATTTACCATAATGGAACGTGAAACAGCCATTTCTCTATGCGATATACAAAACGATTTTCTTCCAACAAATTATAAGCGTAGTTTTATCGGAAAATATGGTAGGAAAAGTTAAATTATTAGTTCAAATATAATGCAAAACACTTTAAAAATTATGTTATCCGAGGGTTCCGTACCAATTTCAAGATTACAAAGAGAAGTATAATTTAAAAAAGTTGATATACTTAAGTTTGTGGATGTATGCACTCATTTTGTTTAAAATGAACTACAAATATATGTTGGAATGATTTTTTTCTATGAAATACCTATAAATTTTCACTTTTCAGATTTTTTTTCTTTATTTGTACCGCAAGTTCTCATTCTGGCCTAATTTATCTGTCTCAATTTGTGTCTCTCATACTTAATGATCCACAAGAAGTACCCAGTAGTAAGTTTTACGCAGTGAATTTGATACAAAATGCAGTAAAATCGATGCGTAAACGCTCGTATTTTTGGATTGTGTTGACTTAGAAGCTTCTGTGCCTTAAGGTCATTATTATTTTATATTTATACTTTAGCCTTATTATTTTTTTATATTTATACTTATATATACATATACATTACGCTATTAGTTGTCAAGATGTCTGACAGTAGTGATTGTCATTTATCTTTATCATCAGTTGAATCATCAAGTAACGATAGTTACCACAGTACATCTATTCCTACGCTCAACGCCACCATTGATTCTTGTTTCTCAGACTCTCTGAAAAATTTTAATATTCTTCATATTAACACACAAAGTATTCCGGCTCATTATCCTGATATGCTTGTATCATTTGAATCCCGAAACATCCATGCTATCCTAGTATCAGAGACTTGGCTTAAGCCTTGTTTACCTAACACATCCTATTCCCTACCAGGTTACCATTTGATACGCAATGACCGTATTGGTAAAGGTGGTGGTGGTGTCGCGATCTATTTACGATCCTATATCCCTTTCACAATAATTAGTTCGTCAACACAACCACCTTTAGCAGACGCTGCGGAGCATTTGATTACCGAGGTTGTTCTATCCCATACCAAAATCCTGTTGGGGGTTTTCTACAGTCCTTCTCCTTTACTTAATTATTTCCCCAGCTTTGAAAATATTCTCGAAAACCTGGTTCTTAACTACGATCACTCTATTATTATGGGTGATTTTAATGCCTGTCTACTAAAAGTTGACCATCGTAGCCGCAATCTGTTAAATGTTACAAATTCTTGTAACATGCACATTCTACCCCTAACAGCTACCCACAATTTTCCTGGCTGTAACCCTTCTCTCCTGGATCTGATTATAGTCTCTTCTCCCGATTTTGTCTCAAAACATGGCCAGTACCCTGCCGATTTATTTTCTTATCACGACCTACTTTACCTTTCGTATAAAATTCGTCCTCCTAAATTTAAATCGAGAATTCTTCTGCAGCGTAACTTTGGTGGAATGGACACTAGTCGTTTGCTTGACGACGCACGTTTGATTGACTGGTCTCCTGTCGTTAATGCTAAGTCAATCGATTGCAAAGTGGATGTTTTTAATGACATGCTGATTAAGTTATACGACATTCACGCTCCTATTAAACCTGTTAAACTAAAGTATCTACCAGCGCCTTGGTTAAATGAAGACATAAAGTTATTGATTGACAAGAAGAATAAAGCAAAATATAAATTTAAAACACACCAAACTGACGCCAATCATATTAAGTACAATAAAGCACGAAATCGCTGTAATACATCTTGTAGGGATGCTAACCGCCGTCATATCTACAAATCAATCGAAAATGGTAATTCCTCTAAAACCTGGAAATTTCTTGAATCACTCGGAGTTGGTAGATGTTCATCTAACAATAACTCTTTTAATATCGATATTGAGCTTCTCAACAAGCATTTCTCATCCTCTGATGCTCTTGATTGCGTCAAGAAAGAAGAATTAATAAACGCTCTTTCATCTTTACCAACTCACGAGTTTCCACCCTTCTCTTTTAGTCCTTTCATGGAACGTGATGTTAAAAGGAGCATATTGTCTATCTCTTCGAACGCTGTCGGTACTGACTGCATTAGTCGCAAAATGATCACGCCTATCCTTGATACTGTAACTCCTATCCTGACCCACATTCTCAATTTTTCTATTTCTGTTGGCAAATTTCCTGAAACATGGAAGAATGCACAAATTATCCCTTTTCCAAAAAAGCCCAATCCTCAACATCTAGCTGATTTCCGCCCTATTTCTATTTTACCGTTCCTTTCAAAAGTCCTTGAAAAGCTTATACATAAACAACTTATTACCTTCGTTAACAATCACTCCATTCTGAGTCCTTTCCAATCAGGCTTTCGTTCTGGTCATAGTACTACAACTGCGCTAATAAAAGTCACAGATGACATTCGAAGAGCTATGGATAATAAACAACTCACAATTCTTGTACTCCTTGACTTTAGCAACGCTTTTAGCAACGTAGATTATGAAGTATTGTTGAGTTTGTTAAGTTCTATTAACATATCTCCGTCTGTGGTGGACTGGTTTCGCAGTTACCTTAATGGCCGTAAACAGCGCATACGAATTGAGGAAAATTTCTCTTCGTGGCGTGTTGTCCAGGCTGGGGTACCTCAAGGCGGTGTTTTATCTCCTTTGCTCTTCTCAATTTTTATAAATTCTATCACTAACCATCTTTCGTGTCCCTATCACATGTATGCAGACGATGTTCAAATTTACGCCCACTCAACTCCAGAAAATTTGGTAAATTCCATTCAAACTATTAATAATAATCTCCTTGCTATATCAAACTGGAGTAACTATTTTGGTCTGAAGGTTAACCCTATAAAATCTCAGGTTATAATAATTGGGAGCCCAGGTATGGTTTCGAGGGTTAAATACACACATTTACCGCCTGTTGTATACAATGATACGCTTTTACCATATTGCACGTCAGTTAAGGATCTTGGGGTACATTTAGACCAGAACATGTCATGGTCCGTACATGTAAATAATATAAGTCGGAAAATATTTCATGCGATAGGCTTTCTCCGACGTCTACGAACTGTGTTACCTATTCCAACCAAAATTATGTTAGCAAATTCTCTATTACTACCAATTCTCGATTATGCCGATGCAAGCTATCCCAACTTAACCGAGGACTATCTGAATAAACTTGAGCGACTTCAAAATCTCGCTATTCGGTTCATATTTAATTTGCGTAAATATGACCATGTATCTGAATTTCGTGCTAAGCTCAAGTGGCTCCCAATACGCAGTCACCGGAATCTACATACACTTTCTCTTCTGTACTGTGTGTTACACACCGAAAAATCGCCTCCTTACTTAAAGGAGATGTTCGAATTTTTGGGTGCGCATTCAAATAGACTGAGATCCTCCGAGAATCTTGCTCTTAAAACTCCGATACATTCCACTAGATTTTATGAGCACTCCTTTGCTGTGAAAGCAACTAAGTTGTGGAATGATCTACCGCTTAGTATTAAACGTTCAAAATCTTTAAATATATTTAAAAAATTAGTTAAATATTATTATTTGAAGGATGATTCACTGTGAAATGACATCAATATGTACAACTCATTGTTATAAATAGTATTATTATATATATTAGTATATTATAATGGTATGTATTTTTTCAAATATATATGTATTATGTTTATGTATTAGAATTTAATATGACATGTAAGTTTATTTACACCACCCGCTCTATTTTATCACAGATTTCCTAACCCAAAGGTTGTCTGGTAGAAATCGCTGATTAGCGATAAGGCCGCCTTTTGTGTGTCAATTGTTATGTGTTTGTCGTTTTTATATTCTTCCTTTTCTTCTTAATGTATAATTGTGCACAATAAAGTGTAAATAAATAAATAAAATAAATAAGGTCCCTTAAGGGACCGTAGATCTGAATATTTGATATTATGTCAGATCGATACATCTACGCGATGTTAAGATAAATTCTCTTGACAGACGACAGACGGACAACAAAGTGACACTGTGAGGGTTCCGTTTTTCCTTTTGAGGTACAGAACCCTAAAAATTATGAGATTTTCCTGACGATATACCTGTGTGCTCATCAATGATACCTCCCACCCGTTTCTAACTAACATCTATTAAGAAAAACACGGCTAAATGAAATATACGAATAAAGTGAATAAAAGCAATACAAACAACACCATATATACATTGCAAGTGCAATAACTAGTGAAGTGGTAAACAGCTGCGAACATAATAAACTATCGCATCCGGGAACGTATCAGCTCTCAAGTAAGTCGATAATAAATCGCTAACTTGACCGGGAATTAGACGAGCTGAGTGCTACAGAGTGCTTTGGGAACAGATGATTAATATATACTTGGAATTAATTAATTAATTTGTATGTTGTGGTTATGTCGAGAATGTGAAAATGTAGTAACAGTGACTATGAGATAATGAATTTACATTTTTTTTTTATTCTTCTTTCATTTAAATACTGTTTCTTTTATTTAAAAACTTTTCGTAACATCGCCAGAAGTTTACATAATAAATTTGAGTTTGAAGGTAGTAATTGATTTTTTTTATAATAGACAATGAATATATACAAACTTTTGCAATGTTATGTAAAACAACGTACATATGTAATTACTTACTTAGCTTCATGCTGTATCCCTACTCTTTCGCCTCGTCCACTGTCATCAACCTTTTCAAAGATGCCCTTCGGGGTTCACATGCTTTTTACAAGACCTTCCTCCAGTATCTCTGACACTGTTATTCGGCAAAAATATATTTTTTTAATCATCGATAAATCACCTAACAGCTACCAGCCCATTTCATTTTAGTCCATTCACCACTGAAAACTTCCACAAGCCATCTAAAACAATGAACCTGCATATAATAAAAAACATAACATTCGAAAACCTGAAAACGAATAAAACTAAATAAAATGAACTCGATTGTTAAATACAGCGTTGACACTGGCACCGACCAGAATCAATGCGCCAAAAATTATGCGGACATAAAATTTACTTTCATGCGAACGGTAGACAATTGTTGGCAGTTGTCCAGGCTTATTACTAGACGTGAATAAGGAACGGATGATATCGACAGTCCTTAAGTTGAATGTAAAAACCTGTAATTTAGAAATAGAGTTGGCTTTTTTAGGTTCAAACTGTATTCCGCATGTAGTAGGGCAGACTTAGTGTTTAGACACTTCCTTGTTCTTTCTTCGTCCGCAATTTTTTTGAGCCATTGCATGTAAAGTGGAGGAACTCAACGCCTTGCTTTGTCTTGTTACCAGAGCGATGAAATGAAACTATTCAATAATTTATTTTCTCGAGTGTGAATCCTTTGTCCCAAGACAGTTTCCAGCCTTAGGCTTTTCTAGATATACTAATTAAAAAAAAATACATTTTAATTTACAGCATATCTGTATTTCGTTTATAATATTTTATTTGCTATATAATAATACATTTTTAAATTATTTTATTATTTTTCATATTAATGATTATTTTATGTTATAAATAAGCTTTTCTATCATCATACGAATTTACAGTTTCCACATATAAGTTTCAATTGGACGTTATCCCAATACAAGATGTGACATTATCATCGTATTTGCGTGTTAGATATTTACTCAGCTCGGTCCTCGATGGTTCTCTGTGGATAGTGTATCTGGAGCGCGAGGGTGCACGTCTGCCGCGTCCGGTGCGCTCGCTTCCGTAGGATGTGACGCGCCTTCACACCAACGCCTTCCACTATGAGATGTATCAATTATACTATGCACTTTATTTTATTTATCTAGTCATTGATGTTTTATATAAACGGCATTGTCCTTTTTTTAGATATCCTGTATCTCGAAAATATTAGAGTAGGCGTGGTATGGAACCTGAGAACCTAGTGTTAAGACTTCGTTCGTTTCCCATTTTCCGCCGAATTCTGGGCATTGCGTGTTGAGTGGAGGAACTCCGGAATATTTTAATTAAAAAGATTCACAAATAAAAAAATATATTAATGTGTTTAGATTAGTGTACATAAATATTTGTGTAGTTCAAGCGGGCGAAGCCGTAACCGAGTCACTAGCTAAGTAAAATTTTGTTGCCAAACATACATAAAATAACGT
>JAEBDU010007235.1:0-10636 GCA_016802625.1 Heliconius numata | reverse complement strand
ATTTTCATAGTATAGCGGTTGAGCTTTCATCATCATCATCATCATCATCAACCTGTCCTCGTCCACTGCTGGACATAGGCCTCTCCAATAGCACGCCACTGAGCTCGATCTTCAGCTCTTCGCATCCACTTTGGGCATATCGTCACCCCATCTAGCTCGAGGACGTCCTACATTACGGTTGAGCTTTGCTGATAGTCTACGGTAGAGTTTTTGTTGATATTATTTTGGTGATTTAATCGTAAATATACTGATTGCCCTAGGTAAATATGTGAATTTCTAATCTGTATATACAGGGTGGAAGAGGCAGCGCTTCTTTTACTGAAACTGCATATAGGGTAAAATATTTCAAACCCAAAATTAAAAAAAATAATCAAGGTACCTCATCGGTTTGGACGTAGGATTTTTTTTACATTTTACGATTTTTATCCATACCTGTATTTCATGTCACGCACACATACGTATGCGACGTTGCCGCTTTGACAGGTAGGTGTGTGCGTGCCTATATTATACTTTACAAATGGCGTTTTATTTTAAAACGATAATTTTATTATTTGTTTTGTTTGAAAAAAAAAACTTTTTCATTTTTGAGAATTATTTTTTTTCCGAATTATATTAGGCTTTTATAGAGTAGTTAAAACTGTGGTTTCATTTAAAGTGGCGCTTACAATTCCACCCTGTATAATAAAACAGTAAAAATATTTTTTCTGTACATTTAATATGTTTGACGATATTTTAAAAATTTAAATCTAAATTTGTATTTTTAACCGACTTTCAAAACAAGGAGGAGGTTCTCAATTAATTTTTTCAATTCGATTCGATATTCGATTCATTTTTTCGATTAATTATTTTGGATTCGATTTCGATATTGGACTTCAACTAAGAAGGGATTTTGAAAAATTTTAACCGTAAAAGGATGAAATAGGGGTTGAAAGCTTGTATGGAAAAAAAAAAAATCGGCACCGATTTTTATAAAATTTTAAATTCAGACTCTTTAAAATATTTTATTGAACACGTGTTTCATGGTTTTTTAGAATTCACCCCCTAACGGTGCAAATAAGCGGGCGAAGCTGCGCGCGTCCACTAGTCGTACTATAAGCATCATAGTTTATTATTAGATGCGCAATTTAAGATCTCGCTATTGACTGTGACCATTGGTTGCGGTTAACCTCCTTTTAGTCCATGACAAAGATGTGTATCTACTACCAGTATATGCAGAATATAATATATGTAGACAAAGCTATGTGAAAATATAAATATTCTTATAAAATTAATTTATGGCCTGGGATACCTATATCTCAATGTTCGTTTCGCTTAAGTAGTTGTTTTCATTTTACTACCCTATTCTTTTTATATTATTAGTTAAGAAAAGACCGGTGCGTCTCTTATATTCTGCAAGTTCTAAATCATCTTTTTTTCTACGCGGCTTGATTCTAGTTCTAGGTGCTTTCTTCATCTACCGCGATAAAATCTTTTCCTTTCTTCGAAATTCTTCTCTAATTTAAATAAGAAAACTCATAGTCCACGATCTCAGGGCCTCCAGATCTACGTTATTTTAACAAAGCTATAATTTTGACGACTATTAGTATAATATGAAGTTAAAATAGCGCACTAACTAAATTGAAAGCGGGGCTCTCTCAGAGGTATTAATCCTCAAAATTTCAGTGGCCCCGGGATCTCAGTCTAACAAAGAACAATCGTATAAAAATAACAGATTACAAATTCAAAAATAATATTTTGTTTATTTTTAATTATAATAGCATTTAAGCCAGTGACTATTTTTAAAATCGGTTAAAAAGATGAAAAACTAAGTACATACTTATAGATTACCTTGTATCTGGGCATATGGACTAGATAAGATACAAAATGTTTCTTAATCTAAAGTGTCAGCCATATAATGTTGTCACGAAGAGCATCACTGTAATGCCCACTTAGCTATATTTGTAAAATATTCAATAAGCATTAGACACGTAGATAATATATGAAGTTTTAATTTTAACTAAAAAATATAACTGAGAACTATTTTCTAGAATTTTGGACTCCCTTTCCTTTCTTTAGTATGGATCATTTAGGTACAATTGCGGTGGTAACACAAAGAACAGGGCGTTCAGTTTTGATATTTAACAGACTCGAATAGGGGCGGAGAGAGCAGAACGGAGTATTTTGACATTAAGTTTCATATTATCTCAGCCAATCCTGCTAAAAGTGAAATATAGCTCGAAGCTGTAGCTGTATATAGCTCTTCCTTGTTGAAGAGAGAAACAGAGTAAATGAAGACGTTAAATATGTTGCCTTTCAAGATTTTAATTTTTTTTCAACGATGTGGGCTTAATCTCCACTGGGAGAATAAAATTAGAGGACGTAGTGTCTTGACACTCCGGATAAAGGTTACCAAAAATATCTTGGTATATATTAAATAGCAGATCTTTTCGTTAGATATGTATCTACGTTATTAAAGACATAATGGGGAAAACTTTTGCCATCATGTTTGAAATGTAAACATTTCCTCGTGTGTGACTTGAAGCTACAATCATTGCAGGAAGTAATGAAAATGTGCTCGGAGCTATAAATACAAATTCAAATTAAAAATATTCTCTATTCAGATAGAACTCGTCGAATGAACATAAAAAAACATGCTACCACTACAGAAAATCAATAAATTACACGAGCCCAACACACTCTCGATTGGTTTTCTATTAACCCAGTAACTTCTGAAGAGTTTCACTACTCAGGCCCTGACTCCATCATCAGAACGGCTCGATGATACCCTATTATGGTATTGTCACGTTAGCTACGTATCAAGTTTCATGATCATACAATTATTACAATTACAAGCGTGTTAAATTAATTTCTATTGTATTTTTTCAAATTCAAGCCCTTTCATTTGTTCCGCTATTTCTTTACGTCGGCCATTTGAGATTAACAATAATATAATATATTATAATGTAATATCATCAGAGCTGAAGTCGTCATCCAAATTCCAACTCAATGACGATGAGGACACATGGAGACACTAAAACGGCAAGTCAAATAAAAGCTGGTAATAAGATTTATTGTATACTTAGAGGAAGTCAAAAGATTTCCTCGATTCGGCCTCGTATATAGGACAGTAGTTGGCAAGTAAGACGGTTAATAATAAAGAGTGAAGACCTCGTCCTTCCGTTTTCTAGTTTAATCCTTAAGGAAAGGATATAAGATTATAGTGCTGTGGAACTATTTACATTTTAATTATATGTCTGTCATAATTTATTACGAGGCTGTCGTCAGTGATGAAGCACCTGACTGTAAACGCGACGACTGTGGATTCGATTCTCGTTCGGGGGATCAATTATTTCCATATTCTTGCTCTAGTAAGTAGGACTTGCTATTACTTGCTTGCTCTAGGACTGCGGGAGGAACGAAGCCTCCTAATATGTCAATCCATCTATAGGCGTGAAGCTATGTCTAGCTAGCTAGCACTCAGAAAATTTATTTTAATTTTGAATTAAAATGACGTCAATAATAACAAAAGCTTAGATTTTAAAATAATTTCATTATTTCAAATTATGAAACAATTTAAATCTGATATCTCTATCTATGATATATGATATAAAATAAATTAATCGAATTGTGTTCCAAAAGTCTCTCAACTAAGTCCAATTAATTAATACTAAACAGATCAATAACATAAAAGATACAAAAAACGATAACGATTATATTAATAAACAATAGTTTCGAACTCTGATAAATATATATAGAGAATGTCCAAAATACATATGGAAACAATCATCGGATGGAAAAATCTAGAGATAACGTTAAGATTTGTCCATTGACGTACATACTTATCTCGGTGACCTGTCCAAGATTTTTGTAATATACTTAAGCTGTTACATAATAATCTTTATATATGTATATATAATAAAATTATTACTGATCGCTGTCTGTGCATGGAAGATATATGAGAAAATCTATTACCGGTTTATATAGTATTTACTGGAGAAATGGCTTAACCAATTAAAATGCTGTTTTCATTATGTTTTTATTATTTTATAAACCTTAACAGTTAGTGTTTGTTATATTTAAATCAGTTCATAAATAAAAAGTTATTAATATCTTGGAAATAAATTGCGACAAAATAATAGTTTTTTTTGTATTCACCGAGACTTTCACTTTCAATGTAGAGATATTGTCGTTAAAATGCTGATGTAAAAAAAATATCTTTATTTCCACAAAAGAAAGTAACAACAAAGCGTTATATGAGAGAGGCTTTTACAAGTTACACAGTATAAAATGGTTCCCTACCCCCTAAGCTAGGAACAAACCTGTATTTTTAGGGTATGTTATTAGAACATGAAAGTAATTCAGATTGGTAAATTAAAAATTGTGCAATTCAAGCGGGCGAAACCGCGAACGGGTCGCTATTACATAACACATGTATTTTATCAATAAATTGACTATATATTATTTTTTTAAAATCGCTCGTGTCTACTGATAAAATAGATAGTATTCGTAGAATGATCATATCTATAATGTATCCTATCTAAATATTGTTAAGAAAGTAAATTGACGCTTATGACATGCGAGTCAGTAAACGGAGATAGCATATTTGAATATAAGAATGCCTATTTTTGACTAGCGACCCGCTTGCGACTTCGTCCGCTTGAAAATGATGTAAGTGAACAATCATGAACCGATTGAAATACAACAAACACTAAATGTTGAATTAGACCGAGATCCCAGGGCCGCCAGACCTACGTCATTTTAGCAAAGCTGAAATTTTGAGGATTAATAGTATAATATATAATTAAGACTATATGTATACTCTCTAACTTGAAAGTCTTTATAGATAGAACTGTTTCCAGTAATTTTCGTTTAATTCTCGTTTATTCAATTTTCTTGCTTTATTAGGCTTAAAGGTATTTATTTATTATTTTGTTCTTGTTCTACCAAGTACAAGAAACGTGTCCGAATGATGTGTATGAGTTAGGAATATGATTAGTTAGTTATTTTCTATCTACACTGGTTATCTACATTGGTTATCTACACTATTACACACTAAATATAATGTTATTTAAATTGTCTTTGAATTTGTCTTTGAATTTGTCTTTGAATTTGTCTTTGCTCGCAAAAAAAATGTTTTGTCATTTCATACTTATCTGTGTGTTTAGGGATTCTCGCGTGCATTAGACATGTAAATACGAATACCGTGGAAATTTCGGAATGAAGGGTAACCTATATGTTGCTTCACAACCTCCTCTATCCTCCAGTGCAAGTCACATAAAAATCGGTTTAGCTGTTCAGTAGCAAACAGAAATACAGACACACCAAAGACAAAATATTTTATATGAGTCATTCTTTTTTTTAATCCAACTTCACTCTTTATCATAACATGATAGGAAGTTTCATGTATTTACATCGTGTAAAACTGCAACCGCTGACTAATACCTATTTGTTTGTTACTTATTTCTATGAAAGCGTGTAAATAATATAAGTTTATATATATTTTTATTACTTTTAGTATGTTTTAAAAATATTGCAAAAAAGATTTTTGTATTTTTAGTTTGCGTCGTGCCATCGATAATTTTTGGTTAATTGAACGCGACGGTCGTGAGTACATTTCCTATTACGGTAAAAATATTTATTATATTCCATGCTTTGCTTTATAAACAAAAATTCTACATATAAAAGTTAAGAACGGAGTGAATAATCACTAACATCACTTTTGCTTAACTAAAACTTCAGGAAGTAACTAAAATAACGTAAAAACATTTCATAATACCGAAATTATGTTGAAAAGAGTTTTTCATTAAAAAAAGACAATCGGATTACATTCGCCAGTGTTTTAGCTGAGTGCTTCAATTTTCCATCCACTTTGTTTGTTGTAATAAAACCCCTCAGTTTGCAGTAGGTACGTGGAAAAAGATTCTCTTTATTTCGTTTTTAAAGTGTTATTTTAATAATCTAAATTTGAAAGTGCAAAACAGAGATTGCATTTTCTTCTAGTTATCTAAAAAAACTACTACTATCATGCATCTATTGAATTTAGCATTATATTCATAGTTCACCTTTAAAGGATTCGAACTCGTAATCATACTTTTCCCATGGGCGAATCTAGAGATATTTTCAGGGGGACCCTAGACTTTAGCTTTAAACAAATCCATTAGTGTAAAGGTTTTTTTATTTTTCAGGCTTTCATGGTGCTTTTTTTGTTAGTACTTCTAGGATGGGCACAAGACTATTCTGGGGTGGGCACGTACTACTCGGCCTTCCTTCCGAACGCTGATGTATCCGTGTAAGATGTTAGAGTCAACACGCCTTAACATTTCTAGTTTAAGCCAAACTTTCTAAGTGTTTTTTAAAGACAAAAAAGATATTTATCTTTTTTTTTAATGTAAATTTAAAAATAGACACGTCTATCGTACATAAGAGTATCGCCGTGTGACCGCGCCGGACCCCCACGTCTCA
This sequence comes from Heliconius numata, assembly GCA_016802625.1. NCBI lineage: Eukaryota > Metazoa > Arthropoda > Insecta > Lepidoptera > Nymphalidae > Heliconius > Heliconius numata. Next base: position 4,195 of record JAEBDU010007235.1, on the reverse strand, counting down.
GAGGTTATCAGCATTACGTTAAATTATTTATCGTATACATAATAATCTTGGAAATTTCTTTTCTTTTTCAGTTGTGTAGGTAATTCTAAACGCGATAGGTGTAGGTTCGATACTTGCCTGCTGTATTGTAATATTAAACCAGCAATGTCTCGAATTCGGGCGAAATGCCGAGATCGCGGCTTTTTAGATACAAGGTTTTCTGTGTCTATCCAAGTATGTGGGAAAATGCGAGAAAATTAGCTATAGTACTCCCTTTTTACTTTCTGTCTAATATGAATTTATTTAAAACCATTGCTCAGCAGAATCGTTGGTCTTTGATAAAATTTTAATAGTCAATTTTATTACCAAACAATACTTGTTACTAACAATTAAAATGTTTGAATTGATAGTGTGCTAAGCACGTGATTGTTCATTTGCGTCATACACGAACACCCTTATCTTAAGATCCGCTACAAATTGTAGAGGTCAATAATTCTTGTATCAGTAAGGTAAAATTACATTATCATGTTGAAATTAATTTATGGAGAAACGAGGAAAATATTGGTTGTACACGATGATAGGCTATTCGGTTCCTATTTGGAAAAATATAGCCATTTTCCTCCAAATAGGGATGGAATCAGTAATATATTTAATATTTTCAGTTGGAAAGAACAGTGTGGGAGAGAAACATGCCTTGTTTGTGAACGAAAGTCTAAATCTGATGAATCGAAAGAAAGAGAATGAAGGTATCATCACCATCATCAGTCTATTCCCGTCGGCTGCTGGACATAGCATCTCTAATGGCACGCCAGTCGCCACTAAGTTCGATATTCACTCTTCTCTGCCAAACGTTGCCAACAACTTACTCCAGCTATCTCGAGAGCGTCCTACACCACATTTTCCAGGATATGTCCCTTCAAGTGGGGAACTCTTTTACCCCAATGCTATTGCATACATAAAATATAGGTAGTAAAAAAAATTACAATTTCCAAACACTCATATATCCATCGTAGGTGATAACTTACCAGCTATAACCGATAATGAAATTGATCTTTTATCGCGGTGATAACATTAAAAACTGTTTCTCCACACTAAATGTATATATACTGGCGTCCTCGTCATCAATCACAGGCAGCGCGCACGTGCCGGCGGCGTGCTATGATGAATTGTTTTTACACGCATTATCAGTGTTCACCAGCCGGCCGAACCTTTGAATATAATGGTTGTAAATAATGTTGTAATTTACTATATATTACTTTATGGGCTATATTATTTATGGGTTGTATTAATTTATATTATACATATCTATATGTAGAGAATATAGTGTACAAAGTCTCCGTTTTTCGTGGTGATATACGCAAAGTGTTTGGTTAATGTTGGCAGAAAAAAAACTAAGCGACCAGCTTAGTAGCGTGCTATTGGAGAGACTGTGTTCAGAAGTGGAACTGATGGTGATAATTATGGTGATGATGGTGGTGATGACGATGATGATGATCATGGTCTTCATGGTCATTCTTTTTCTCTGTATCATCTTTTTTTCCATTTAATTCCTTAGTGTTGCAAGCTTAGTGGAAGCTATTGCGAAACTTCATTTAGTTAGACTGTGGAGACAAAAATTCAACAGCAAACAACCAACTTCCCCCAATAAGTTTGAGGTACGTTATTCAGGCTAGGATAACGGCTTGAATTTTTTGTACGATTATTAATATTACACTAGTGTAGTACTTGTACCCAAAACTATTAGATAAAATTTATTATGCCATTTCCTATACGCGGTTTACAAAATAAAAAATTTAATCTTTATTCATTATTCACAATACTTAGGTAATATGTGTATGTAGATTCTGTAGGCAGAGAAATGTAGGCAAGCATTTGGAAATTCAACTCAGAGCTCAACGAACCACCTTAATTGTACCCACCTTTGAATTTCTAGTTCACTGGGTAGCAATTTATATAGTAACAGCTGAAACCACTTTGGAAATGGCAGAATAAAGATGATTCTTCTGTTATTCCTATTATTCCTATATCTGTTATTACTATATTATTTTTTCGGCTTTACGGTGTATCTCGCATATAGTAGGGTAGGCAGAGGGAATTTAGAATTAAAACACTCCGTTCCCCAATCTCCGCCGGTTTTTGAGGTTTTACATGTTGAGTGGCGGACCTCAACGAAGCGAAGAAATGAAAATAATAATAAATAATAATTCATTCCTCCTTCCGAGTGGGAATCCAACCCACAACTTTTCGCATTTACAGCCATACGCTTATGCCCCTGCGCTTCGACGGTCTTCATATAGTAAACTATTAAATATATGTATATAATAAAGTACATACTTGTTATTCCTAACTTTGAAATGCTTGAAGTAATACAAAATTATACTACAAAATGCCTGAGCTGCCCAGCGAGGCACATCTATTACCGCCTTCTTGCGTGTCGGTTCATTAGCCGCGACGAGCAGCAGCACCATGACTGTGATGGTGCTGCCCGTCCCGTTGCCCAGGGTGCTCCACGAGGAGGTCACCGTCATGACACCCCTTATATAGTGTTGCCCTAACTTTATGTACAAATGTAAAGTTAGATATTTGGCTCAATATAAGATTTGGCAACATTTTACAAGAAAATGTTTCAATGAATCAAAGATTACGTTAGAAACAAAAATAGAGCTATATAGAGATTGAGCTCCCCACTTTCCATTGAATTCTGAAGGCACAGCGTGTTGAGTGGCGGAACTCAAAACCGCGTTTTGCCTCGACACCATACCGAAAAAATAAAAATATCAAATATTTCACTTTCCCCAAGTGTGAATCGAACCCACGACGATCACGACGACCTTAATTATTATAGAAAGATACGTATACTTAACTAACTACTGCCATTGAAGGCTTATCTCTGGTCATTATAAGAGAACAAAGCTAATGTACTAAAAGTAGATCAACACTCAACAGTAATAACAAACATCTGTTTATTATGTACAAATATTTGTTCAAAGAAATAAACGTCTTAATCATTTTATCTCTTGTTGCTATTCGTGAATCGTGATAGTCATTATAGGTACTAGATTAGAATATATTTGTGTATATGAAAGTTTTATTTTATTATTTTTAGCTTTTTTAGGCAGAGGGAACCTGGGAATTTAGCATTAAGACACTTCCGTTTAACACTTTCGAGGCAGTGCACATGTTGTGGGTCGGAACTGAACGTCGCATCGCGCCTTTACTGTTACCAGATCGAATTAAATTAAATGTTTCCCCCCATTCGATTGGGAATAAAAAAAAATATTTATTTCATTTTTATTTTGAGATATATATCTATAACAAAAAATAAAATTTAATTCAATGTCAATCACTATTCATTAGTAGTAGTGTTGTGTACTAAAATAATTTAGAATAATATAGGTAATACACTAGCCGCCCAGGACGGCTTTGCCTGTTTGTACTATATTTATATAGTACAAACAGGCAAAGCCTTTTATATATGTACGAATATTTAACAAAGTTTATATATGTACGGATATTTATATATCAATATAGTTTAAGGGGTGAATTCTGATAAACCATGAAACACGTGTTCTGTGAAATATTTTTTAGAGTCTAAATTTCTAATTTTATAAAATTCGGTGCCCATGAAAAAATAAATCCGTACAAACTTTCAACCCCAATTTCACCCCTTTTTCAAAATCCCTTCTTAGTGGGTGGTCCCACACTACAATAATAAACATCTGTCCAAATTTCACGTCTTACCTCAGTCAATGGGAACATCTCCTTATTTATATATATAGACTAGCAGACGCGCGCAGCTTCGCTTGCGTATTTAGGCGTGAATTCTAATAACCCATGAAACATGTACCCGATGAAATATTTTTAAGAGTCTAAATTTCAAATTTTATAAAAATCGGTGGGGATTTAAAGATTTTTCCATACAAACTTTCAACCCCTTATTTGCACCCTTAGAGGGTGAATTCTAGAAAAACATGAAACACATGTTCAATTAAATATTTTTAAGAGTCTAAATATCAAATTTTATAAAAATCTGTGGCGATTTAAGAATTTGTCCATACAAACTTTCAACCCCTTCTTTGCACCCTTAGGGGAAGAATTCTAGAAAACTATAAAACACGTATTCAATTAAATACTTTTATAAATCTAAATTTCAAATTTCATAAGAATCGGTGCCGATTTAAATTTTTTTCCATACAAACTTTGAGCCCCTATTTTA
>JAEBDU010007234.1:0-11607 GCA_016802625.1 Heliconius numata | reverse complement strand
CGCAATCATACGCCATCACTATACCAATTCCTAATTACGTTTTTTTTATTAGTTTCGAGTCTTCATGAACTAACAGTCGTGTTTTTATAACTTACTAGCGCCTAAACGCGGCTTCGCTCGCTTTAAATTTATTTTATTGTGATCAAATTATACAACATCTTTACATAAATTTAATTTTTATCTAGGTAAATCCGTTCAGTAGTATTACGTTAAAGTGGAATTTCCTCAATCATCACAAACCTCCATATTGATAATATTAGTAGTATTATTGATTATTTATTCTGGCTATGAAGTCTAAGTGTTAAATATAATGATATTGTTGCTAATGAAAAGGCTTACTCTTGTTTCATTTCAAATTACGTGATATTCATAAAACGTAATTTAAATGATTTTATAGCGTCTAGTTATAAAATATTTATATATTATATTATTTAGCATTAAATCAATACAAAAATGTATAGGTATTAAGTATATATCCATAATATTAGAAAGTTACCTAATAAACTAGTCTCTAATTAAACATAACGGACTCGCAACCGGATCTCATTTGAGACTATAAACACTATAAGTTGTCTAATTATTAGTTATTATTCAGAACGAACTTGCTGAGTTAGTATTTTTGATCAACTGTCAAACTACCACTTAATAAGGCGCCATGTTGCCTTATAAATAATTCACAAGCGGAGTGTAATAACGTTTTTGAACGGTATATTACAAAATAATACATAAAGTAGTAAGTAAACTACATTTTTGGTAAAATATTTTTTTATAATAGTCAATGATATTATAATAAAAATTATAATACGTATAAACCTTTTATAGCTATTTAATAAGAATAAAATATCGCAGGTAATATCTACGGTAGGAGCGTGGGTTCGTGGCATAAATCTCGTGGGTAGACATGGGCGTTACGTAGCGTCACTAGTTTCAGAAACTGCTTACAAGCCAAATCACGGCATAACTAGTTTCGGGCTGTCCTCGAAACTAGTGATTGTGGTGTTTCGGAGCTACGCGGTTATTCGAGACTACGCACATGTGCTGTGTTGTGGTCATGTGTCTGTACACGTAACCATTATTTCACATACGTAGTTTCTTGAGAGTAAGCAGTAAGCCCTAATCAAGTTACATAGACACTAGCACAGTTGTATCTCGCTCTATTATAGTACGTACAGCAAGACAAAAAAAGCTACAAACATCGTACTTTTTTGTATTAAACACCCAATGAAACGAAAAAGCGATTCTAAACTGTAAATGCAGAAGTTAAACTATAGTATTTATAGTTTTATGAAAATTCCAAGAAAAAACAATATTATTGTTAATAGCTACATTGACACTTATATAGTTGCATCTTGCTCTATTATAGTACGTTCCGCAAGAAAAAAAGAGACGACAGTAGTTTAATATGTATGCATTAATGCAATTTGATCGATTATTATTTTATATCGATAATTAAAACAAAATTTTGCCTCGACACCAGAGCGAAGAAATGAAAATATAAATGTAAATAAATATTTAATTTCCTCAATTGGGGATCGAACCCACAACCGTCGCGTTACAGCCACGCTCTTGTGCCGCTGCGCCACGACGGTGGATTTTAACCAATTCTGAGTTTTTTTGTTTAGCGTAACGTAGCTTTCTTAATGTTTATTATTTATTAAAAGAGGTTCGGTTACAATCGCTTGTGACGTTCACTTCACACTTGTATATCTCAAGCACATTGGGATTTTTTATGCGATCTACTAAGACTTTTAAGAATTCCAGTTCAGTTATTATTTTATTTAATTCATTAATTAGAATATTGTTCAAGTGTCTGGAATCCATATTATGAAACACATAAAAATTGATTAGAGCGAATTCAAAAAAGTTTTTAAAAATGTTATCTTCCAGAGATCAGGAAATACGATGACTTATTAAAATATTATAATATGTTAAAACATCCCATCGCAGAAATATTGCCGATCTTTGCTTTTTACACTAATTAGTGCCTTGATTGTTCAAAGATTTTAGTTGAACTTAATATTATTACCCTTAGATTGAATGCAAGATTATGTACCCAAAGTTTCAAAACCAGGTTCGCTACAAAAAATTGAGGCCTAAATCCACCACTTAATAGAACTTTGAATGTTGATAATAAATTAGCGCAAAAATCTGAATTTGATTTTTTTAATGATTCCTTACGTTTGTAAAAAGCTCAACAGAAAAAATATTTTATATACGTAATAAAGAATTCATAACTGAGCTTACAATTTTTATAACTTTTTTTAAGATCTTAATTTTGGTATTTTGTTATTTTTTTTGTTTTATGTTTAGCTATATAGCAGTAGTGCAGGCTGTTAAAATTAATTACTTTTTAAATGTTTTTAATTTTTTAGTCTTTTAAATTTTTATTGTATACTTTATTTTAATTATGCAAACAAAAATTCTGAAGTGGTTAGCGAATAAAGGCTTTATTTATTTATTTATTTATTCATTATTTATTTATATTCAGTAGTAAAATTTTAAATTAATTAATTACTTTTTAAATGTTTTTAATTTTTTAGTCTTTTACATTTTTATTGTATACTTTATTTTAATTATGCAAACAAAAATTCTGAAGTGGTAAGCGAATAAAGGCTTTATTTATTTATTTATTTATTTATATTCAGTAGTAAAATTTTAACATTTAATTTTAATTTAAGTACTAGTTATACATTTATAACTGTGTTTATGTTACAAGTTTAAAAGCCTGTTTTTGTAGTATGTAACGTTGGCTTCCTAATAAATAAATAAATTAATCTATTGTGCCCTGTGCTTACTTTCAATTTTAAAAAATAAAATAAATAAATCAGCTTCACGCTGTTTCCCACACATCAGGGTAGGCAGAGGGAACCTAGTGTAACACTCTGTTACACTAGGTTCCCCACTTTCTGCCAAATTCTGGAGGCATTGCGTGTTGAGTGGCAGAACTCAACTCCGCGCTTTACCTCGACACCAGAGCGAAGAAATGAAAATATTAATTTAAATAAATATTTCATCTCCTCGAGTGGGGGTCGAACCCATAACCAGCTGGTTTTTACCTCAAGTTTGGTCTCAAGTTTCATCCAATTTTAAACTTTAATATTTTGCTATTACGTGTCAGTTTCGCGTTTAGGTTTTTTTTGTATTTTTAAATTTCTTTTTCCATTCTGTAAGTGTAAAATTATTTCCTCTTTTTGAATGTATCTTGTGTGTTAAATTTTTTTTTCACTTAATTTGGAATTTTAATTTCACTCCGTAATTAAATATATCAAATATTATTATAGAGCGATCAGCGAAAAAACTATGTAAAATTCTGTATATTAAAAATATATAATATAATAAAGTGTATATAAAAAAATATATAAAAATAATTGTATATAAAATAAATTAATAAATAATTACATTTTAGTAGCAAGATATTGTAATTTAACCTGAAACGTTTTCATAATCATAAGTTCATAACTATAAAAGTAATCGTATTAAACTTACAACTGCTAATGAAGCATTTGTAACTAGTCACAGAAATAACTAGTTTCTGAAACTAGCTACGCGTGTATCCGAAACTAGTGACCACTGGTTATGCTTCAAAGACGTTACGGCCCATGTCTACTCGTGGGCGTTAATTGAATAACAACCGATGATAACAATAAAAGTGTACATTCTTTAAACGGAATTGGCGTCGTCTCTAAAATAGAACAATTGCTGAGGTGCGGATTGTGTTTCAAGTGTTTCATTGTTCATAGCAGAGGATCATATTCGCCAAAATTAGACATATAAATATATTTCACACACACAACACACAAGCCAACTGTTCTCAAACTTGAGACGCATTTTAATATTATATTATTTATTTACATTTTGTGTCATGACAAAATGAATAGACTATATATAGTTACGGCATCTATATGCTTAATATTTATATTATTCCCTTTCTTTGTACAAGATAAGCTGATTTTGTTGGTATTACACCAACATAATAAATATGCCAACTAGGTATATCGACCGTGCATTCTAAGTATCCTAAAACCAGCATGCAAATATTGCTGAATGCAAAATAAATAAGTTACACAGATTCAATATAAAATAATAATATATACTTAAAATAAATACAAGATTTAATCAAGAGACCACCCGGGCGGGCAGGCAGGAGGTGCTTCATACATTGACAATGATGCATGTCAACAAGATGAGAAGTAAATTACTGTTGTAATTTAATAATAATTGAAAATTATTACATCATCTTTAGAATCGCAATACCCTGTATTACATTTTTGTTTTATTGTCAAACTAATAGGTGACACTTGTTACTTTTTTCTTGTATATTCATTTGTAGCATTAAGCATACAAGTCACAATTAGATTCAAGAAATTAATTTTAATGGACTTTTTATTAATTGAATCAATCATTAAAGTAATAAGAGATTGTAGTGATAGGCGGTGCGCGTGCTGCATACGATTAAATTACAATTATTATTTATGTCCGGAAGATGAAAAAATGTATATAACTATTAGTCATACAGTGATTATCTTTGATTTGTGTGGAACTTTATTGAGCGATAAAACTGATGATAAGTTGATAATACTCTTGACAACTAGGTCGTGATTATGTATTATAATATTTCCTAAAGGATTATCATATTTTACATACTACCAATGTAATATTTCAGAGAAATTTAGCTTTTTGTATGTATCATTATTCCATTCACGTTTGTGAGCTATATGAGACATACATAATGCGGTTGGTATCACAACAGTCAAAAATTCCACAAAATGGCAGTTTATACCTGACAATGTCTTGAGAGTTTCAGACAACATTCTTATACAAAATTTATATAAATAAATAAGTTTTAGCGAAAATAGACATTATTACCTACATTAAATTAAGAGTTTCTCAGCCGATAGGCGTTGTAACATCAGAGATTGGTTATGGTGTATTTCATTACCCTTCTTCATTGGCATGACAGTGAAGTGTGTCGAGCGGAACGCGGCTAAATAAATTAACCGAACCGCCATCGCCACAACGTTATAGCTTCGCCTTCGCGTGTCGAGTTTGATACTGAGTGTGTCGAAACTGGACGACACATTATCTCCCTTTGTTTGTTCTCACGGGTCTAAGGCCTTCTTTGGTCGAGCGAACGCAATTCTAATACATACGAGTGTATCGAGTTTAGGGTTCTTTTGTTTTAATTACATATTAAGAATTATTTGAAAATTACAATATTATTATTCTTTTTATAAATAGCATATTTTTTATCTGTGATAACGGGCGTTATGCGCGTCCTTTATAAATACGATAAATCTGTGAAACATTTTTTTAAATATAGGCCCTTTAGTATTTTTAATTCTTAATGGCTTTGGAAACAGTTGATCACTGCACTCAGTCGCATTAAAAAGAACATTCTGTAGTAGTAGAATAAATAAATAATATACAGATTTGTATGGTTTTTTTTAAATATCCGTAATTTTCGTTTATTTTTTCTAAGAGGACTCTCATATTCTTCTGGCACGTAAAAAGGCGCCTAATTGAAGCCTGTGTCCTAAATATATTAGAAATGACGCTGTAATTATAATAAGAAGGCGGTAAAAATGCGGTTGTAATGGAATTTATTTAGCTAAAAATATAATATTGATGTAGGTTTGAATGTAAACAGTCAGAGCGTGTAGTTGTAGGCGGCGGCGCGTGGCCTCCACGCCTACGACACAGAGGAACACATGTTTACATCTCCTGCCCAATTCCCCTTTTTGTTAACTAAAATGTATTCATCTATTTCATTTCCTAACTCTAAAGTCAGTTATTTTCGAAACTATTTTATCTAACACATGCTATAAGTATAATATATTTTTCAAATTGTATTTTTTTTATTACGAGAGTTAAATTTTACAAGATTTTTCAAAAATATTTTATTCTAAGAAATCGTAGATGTAGTATGTTAATTCTATAATATTTAATCAATTATTTATTTAGTTAAATATGTATGTAATAAACATAGGTTTCATACCTCCCATTGGTCACAGGCGTAGTGGGTGATGGTATCGTCGTGGTTGTGGTGGTCGTGATGTCATCGTGGGTCAGTTTGCGCAGTGTCCGAGGTGAGAGCGGCGTCCGCGGAGACGGCTCCGGGGTGACGGTGCGCTCGTCGTCGTCGTCCTCGACGGGCCGGTAGACGCGGCGCACCAGCTCGGGGCTGGCGAGGCGGTTGGGGGCGCGCAGCATGCCGGGGCGCAGGCCGAGCGCGCCGTAGGTGAAGGGCGCGGAGTCGGCGCGCGCGTGGTACGGTATGTCGGGCGCGCGGTCGGCGGTCGACTGCGGCGGGTCGGGCAGGGCGCTCACGGTGCGCAGCATGTCGCCCAGCAGCGCGTCCAGCTCGTCGGGCGGGCTGGGGGCGGCGCGCCGGCCCGCCGACGAGATGCCGGAGTCCATGGACGCGCTCAGCGGGGACGACGGCCCGCCGCCCGCGCGCACCACTGTCGCATAGATGGACCCGTCGAGAGGGCCGAACGTGTGCGCGCCCTCCGCTCCCTCACCCGCCTCCCCTCCCTCTGCGCTGCCGTTATTGTCACCTACCACCAAAAATTAGCTGATGATAACAAAGTGCGCTAGAACTTAACAAAACTTGCTAACTTCTTTTATTAATACCAAATAAATATAACAGAAATAACTAACTTGATGAACGAGACAGAAACGTATGGTGGGATACTAAATCATTCGCATTAAAACGAAAGCTAAATGAAGTATTTATTGACCATTTATTGCTAACGCAGAGTGGTTGTAGAAACGCAGTTACTATCTGGACAACCGGACAACATCCTTAAAAGGACTAACATTTCCCGTTACCCGTATCCCGGTCGTCACCGTTGTCTCACGGAATGTCACATAGAGCCCTTCTTACTTACTGAACCAAACATGACGTATGAATGATACCAACATTTAATTAATGTATCAAACTAATCATAATAGAAGTATTTATAAAAGAAATATATTTAATAAACTACTATTAAACAACTCTATCTCAAAGAGCGGCGTTGAGTTTCGCCACTCAGCACGCAATGCCTCAAGATTTCAGCGGAAAATAGGGAATGGAGTGTCTTAACACTAGATTTCCTCTGCCTGCCCTGCTGTGTGAGGGATACAGCGTGAAGCTGATTTAGATTTTTTTACAAACTCTATCTATGAATAAAATGGGCGATGATTATAAGTAGAGAAAGAAACATAATTCAGCCTGCTTTCTATTTTCCTACAGGAGGCGCGTAAATATGAACAATAAAAAAATACATATTTTAAAAACAGTGTTTTTGTAATACAAAATTGTATATTTGCGTATGCAAGATTACGACGACCAGATAACCTCGATATTGTTAAACAGTTGTAGAAAAATCCACACACACATAGATGAGTGATTCAAGGTAACCTCACCCAACAAGGAAAAGGTCCACTTTTTTGAGTAAGACAAAGTATATAGAATGTGATCTATTTATCATAAATCAAAATAACGTAACAATAAATTTAAATTTATTAAGTCTAATTGAAGAGATAAATTTGTTTTAAAGTTGTCGCCTCAATTTCTTTAAACAAAAAAATATTACTGTAAACATTTGCTCAAATGCAATTTTGGACGTCACCTTCACATTACAACGAGAGCTAAATGAAGTATTTATTAACCATAAATGAAGTATTTGCTGATTATGCAGATTCTTGCATGATGGCGTCAAAAAAATAATTTAAAATAAATATTTTATAAAAAAAAATCTAAATACCCTACAAGTTATAGCCTAATTAAGATTAATAAATCTATGCTTCTCTACATATACAACAATTTTATTATAGAACTACATAAGCGAAGAACAGATTCAGTTTTTCTTTAGAAGACGTAAAAACATTCCTTGTAACATCTGGCATCCACTGGTAGGAATGTCCCAACTGATCTAAATGTGAAGTTGTCAATAATGCAATTAGCATAAAGTTATCAACGGGCGTCTATGTTGGGTTGTGTGTTAAGGGAGATGCAGTTATTTCTGTGATGTCAACCGAAATAACGTATTTAGCGTGAGACGCGTGGCGAGGGCTACTATTACGAAATGAACACTGCTGCGCAGGAAGAGGATGTGCGCCTGCAACGCCTGGCTTGTCAATTCTTATGCATCATTTCATTTTAATTGGCATAATCTATTTTTAATATTGTTATAATAATAATGAAATCTATTAAACAAAATTGTATTTAAGTATTGTTTTAATATATTTATTTCTCAATAAAAATATATATTGCATTCAGAACAGAACTGGTTTAAGAACGTAAGGTGTTTAGAAACTAGTTTCTGGGGCAATCAATTTACTAATGATTCGTCGCGATACATTAAATTATTTGTGCAGAATTATTTAAAAAAAAAACATTAATCTACTGCTGGATACACAAAGTCCGTCCCTCCGTCCGTTACAAATGATATAACAGTCAAAGGTCGCAGTGATATATTTATGACAGCGTTATTCGTTAACTAATGAATATTAGCGTGGAAGGGGCGCGGTAATTTAATATCTCCTAGTAATCTATAACAGTATGAAGAGTTTGTAATATTTTTATTTATTATTTTTGGATTGTTTTTATCTCTGGAACTCAACGCCGTGCCTTGCTTCTACACCAGAGCGAAGAAATTAAAATATTAAATATTTTGTTTCTCCGAGTGGGAATCAAAGGCATTATATAAAAAATTATTACCTATATGGTTTGATAAAATAAAAACTACGAATCAAGCTAGTTTTTACTGCATACATTAAACGTTCAAAGTTTTCAACGAATTAAAGAAGATTTATTTCATCTTAGGAGTATATTTAGAGGTTGTAAAAAATCAAGAAATGCCTTCATCAGTTTGTGAGTTGTCCGATTACCTTCGCACAGCGCGTGCATGTGTCGGCTCCTCATGATGTCATCGGGCCGTGTTTCTGCGAAACTTCTAAGTTCTACGTCGTTACTCAACCATGTCCAAAGTCATTCTTGATATCCGTTGCCCCAACATTTAAATAATAACCGGTTCGCATCTTCTTTTTAGCAAATGTTTCACTTTTAACGTCTCCACTTTGTATAATTTCATTATTTAACGAACTAAATAATAATGAAAATTTATAATATAATATTTTAAAATTGTGTTTTTAATTTTTATTTTATACATGTAAAGTATAAAAAAAAAATTGTTAACTGTTTACAAACACATAGCAACTAAGTACTTGCTTTAGGTCCACAATGAACAATCTGTCGCAAAAATATTAGATTATTTGATCGTCTTTTGTTCTGAGTCCTCAAATATTTTGATATTTTTACAACATTTACCTACACGATTTTATTTAGTCAAAAAATGCAAACCAAATTATAATTTAGTTAAGCATATAGAGCACGTTTGTACGAAAATTTTGCGATACGTGCACTAGTGTTGCACCTTTCTCGTTGACTGAGATTTGAGTTTAGATGAGGCTGGAGGAGCTTAGGAGTATGATATAGAAAATCACTAAAAAAACACAATAAAATTGCTAAGAACAACACCGCTCTTAGAAATTTTTCGCAAAAAAAAGAATCGATGTACAAAAAAAAAACTTGCTTAAGATAAAGTAACATAGCTTTTTACAAAATGAGCTAATTTATTAGCAAGACAATGACCGTCATTGACCTGTGAATATTTTATTAAATCAACGACTAGATAACCCTCGGAAATGTTATACAAATATATATTTTATCAAATAATAAAATGTATAATTTTAATTATTTTCACACATTTTTATAAAAAACCTAATCGTGATAGTTAACAGACTATTACCTCTCTCACCTACGCAAAGTAAATGTAAACAATCTATTAGATTTAGCTATATTTACCTAAAAAAAATATTAGATAACACAACTCTACAATTCCTAAAGTAGACTGGAATGGACCTTCAATGCGAAAGTACACAAAATAAAAATACAAACAAAAATGTGTTAATCTGCAATTGTACTTAATGAATTTAGCTTCGGTATATAAGCTTAACCTTATAATTCCATTACTAGAAAGTAGAGTGTAACAAATGAAACAATAAGTAAGGGTGATGAGCGAGCAGACATTCATCAGTAATCAGCCACGGTGGTAACCATCCGAAGTCCGGGCAGCTCCAGTGTCTGACCACATGAGATATTACGCTCACCATAACCAATGCCATTGTCCAATGTGAAATATACTATCGTATAATGGAACTAATTTCGTTACATCTTTCAACTCGTACACGACTCAAGTTCGTTTATTTTTGACGTTATGTGCTATTAGCAATTGTTTAGAAATTTAGCTGGTTTTTATATTATTGAGTGCATTTTTTTACACCAAAGCTTTATTTTTGATATATTAAGAGTGCAACGATCTCGACAATTTACTCACCTGTGAATTAAATATTAATATTCAGTACCACCAGATGACACGAAGAGGCGTGTAAATGATTTAAATCCTTAACTGATTGCAGATTTTAATATTGATTTATGTTAAAATGATTGATAACACGATATCACTGATAAAAGATGAGGAATAATAGGAAGAATTCGTGGCGCGGTGGTTAGGGCCGGCGTGAGACTGGGCGGGCGGCGGGCGAGGCGGACATCACTAAAATAACCTCGCACCTGCAGCGAAAAGCTATCGCTACCGCTAACGGTTTTGTCAACCATTAAAATGATATGTCGACGCTTTTTCGATGTTAACGAACAGGTTATTTATTTGTTTATTTTTTATTTTAAAAAATAGGTAGGTATAGTATGATATAATGTAAAAAAATATCCTAAACATTTTTATACACAACTTATGATTTAAGTAAAGCTTTAAGTAAATATGATATTAACCTGTAGGATTTTTAATATTTCTATGACATAATGGAGGCCAAGATTTATTATCTACCCTGTTAAAAATCAAGTAAACTAAATGGTTAAACTTAACGTTTAATAAATTTTAAAATGGATAGAAAATATATGACAGTTTATGTTTTTAACCCAATAAACGACCGGTATCTATAACAATAACCACTGACAATGCTCAATATATCTATTTTCTCTTTTGTACTAAATTGTATTTATTCAGTATTGTTTTGTATTCAGAGTTAAAAGTAAAGGGAACAATTTAAAACGTCTTATTTCTCATGAACCACTCATATTTTCATTAAAAAGTTACTTATTTTAGTTTTTTTATAAAGCAAATAGTTTTATAAATATTGGCTAAATGGATAATATTACTGATATCGAACATATTATGTACGTAATATTAAGAGCGTATACGGTTCTAGTAATGCCATGCGTTCAAGTCACACCCTAACCAAAATAAACTTCAAATAACGGATGTTAAACTAATAAAATGACGTTTTAGTAGCTCACGCTTCACTGGCTTTTGCTACAAAAATGTCTTCTTGGTATATTCTGCACTCTTATACAAACATATATCAAAAACAAACGCGCAGATCATTTTTTTTACTTAATCTTTTACTTCCGAAGTGGTTTTTATAAAACACTGCAACAACGATATAGGGCTTGAGAGTCCGCTTGTATAATACAAAATTTTATAGAAAATATATTTGCTATAGGCATACATATTCGGCCATTGGTTTTATATAGCTAAAAAA
>JAEBDU010007224.1:0-15374 GCA_016802625.1 Heliconius numata | reverse complement strand
GCTTATATTTGTGAACTTTTAAAGTTTATTGTTTAAATACTTTATATTATTATTTTATTTAATATTAGCGTGAACTTAACTATTACAGTATATTTGTCTAAAGTGTTTATAATAGATAATTATAATAAGCTTTTATATGATATTTCTTATTTATTTTTTGATTAACAATAATAAGTCAATTCATTTTCACATAGTACATATGATATTTATTTAATAACGTAAGTTATTCAGCTTTATACATCCTTACGTTTGAGGGCCGTCATGGCGGAGTGACTTGTTTGACCAGCAGTGAAACGCTCAAAAGTTGAAATTTCGTTGAAAATTATGAACCGATTATAAAGATAGTTTTCGGTGAACATAAGTAAAATGGAATAATGTATTATTCATTTTTTTTTCAATTAATGTAAATATTAGCGACATCATAATGAAAATAGTTTCCTCTACTGGGTATCGAACTCACAACATGTAGTATTTACAATCGGTCCGCTTGGGCCTCTCACATGTATACTATAGTTTACAACGTCGTTTAACGCTTCATTAAGCTACGCTAAGCTATCTTTTCTTTCTAAAAAGAAAAAAGATTATGAGTAATAAAATTCTAGTTAACATACCTAATCTTTAATTTTTTAAAACATTTACTTAGCATATCTAGCAATTTAAGTATAGTAATAGGTTTATCAAATATATTTAAGTTATAAAAAAAATTATAATATATAAAATAAAATAGTAATTCAAAGAACTATTTATAAAATTACAGTGTTTGTAAATACACGATTCACGAACTTCCGTTATTTTTAAAAAAATGCATTGCATTGTAGGTATATAGTTACGCGTAACGCGTGACGGGCACGCGCTTCTATTGTTTGCACCTTTTCATAATAGATTAATGTTTCATTAAATAATATTTTAATATCCGGTGTTAGAAATTTAAAAGGAAAAAAGCTATTTGTAGAGTACGCAGAAAAACTTACCGTACTTCGAACGCATTTAATTTAGAGATCGCATGCGGAACCCAATGCTGTACTAAGGCACTTATTACAGCATTGGGTTCCGCATGCATGGAGGCATTAAAAATATGTCTTAAATATATTTTGAGTCTTTTCAATAAGCCCAAAGGCAAAGGCCCTAAGAGAGTGATCTACCAGCTATGATATACGGAGCCCAGACGTAAACATTGATGGTGGTCTACAAGTTCGAAATCTATACTATGTCTATGACTGGAATACCTCTGAAGAATAAGTTACAAAATGAGGTTAGGATGTCATCCAGCTAGGTAAGGTAACGAAATACGCAAAGTAGCTGGCAAAGGTTATATGTAAAGAGCCGACGATAGAGCTCAGTGGCATGTCATTGCAAAGGCCTATGTCCATCATGAGGACAGGTTGGTGATGATGATATCTTGAAAACGTAGAGGGTAAAATTAGGTTCCCTATGCCTACCGCAAAACGTAAGTATTTGAACCCACAAATATCAGATTCATTCTTGCTGTTTTTTTTGTAATTATTAAGTAAAACGGATATTTTTTTATTTAGTTTAGTAGGTAATTACTAAATTAGTAAATTCTCACATTTATTGAACATTCTTAACGAATGAACAAACTTAAGCAAAGTTGTTAAGTATTAGTCACAAGTGACCGCATACTGGCCAACTGAGTCATTTCTATCTTCCATATAATAAATATCTTGTAAAAAAATTTGCATCGAAGCAAATTCTTGTCATCAATTTACATAGCAGCTTCCTTAGGGATAAAGGAAAGAATTTATATGAAAACTCTGAAAAATTACTGCCTAAATTATTAACATGGATTTTTTATATGTTTATTTATATAATAATATATCATAGTAAAATGGTACGTATATATATTTCACTGATATTTTTATTGTTTCTATTTTAAAAATTCAAATTGAAATTATTCTTTATTCAAATTGACTACTGTAATCACTTTGAACCGTCAAATGAACATATAAACAAAAAGCTACCACCGCACCGGTTCGAAAGGCAGTTCTGCTGAGAATAAATGCCTCAATTATCGTTAAAATTTTATTATGTTGAAAATATAGTAAACTAATTTAAGAAA
Source organism: Heliconius numata (assembly GCA_016802625.1). NCBI lineage: Eukaryota > Metazoa > Arthropoda > Insecta > Lepidoptera > Nymphalidae > Heliconius > Heliconius numata. Next base: position 13,297 of record JAEBDU010007224.1, on the reverse strand, counting down.
ATAACACATAGCATAGGTGGAAAGCAAACAATGGAATTTTCTGTTACTAGAGTCTCTTTGCTAACATAACTTTAAGTTTCCATATTCCACTCACTTACAATAGCGTTTGTAATTAAAATAAAAACGTAAGTACAAAATTAAAAATATTATGTTTTATTTTATATCTTATACATATATTTGTCCACAAGTTCGAAACGATACGTAGAATAATTATTAAAACCAAGTACTAGTTGAGTTGTCACATATTGCCCTAGAAAGAGTTTAATAAAATGAACTAAGTTCTTTTTATTTGCAGTTTATTTGCAAATATGCTTGTTATTAAATATGCAACTTATGATCGCATCCTCAATTAATTAAGCCTTTGTATACTCTCTATTAATATTTGTGCGTGTAATATACGTATTTAAATAAATATCGAATAACTTTTGCCCCAAGAATACTGTGGAAAGTCGGGAACGGTAGTGTCTTAATGAGAACGGAGTGTCATAACATTAGGTTCCCAGGTTGCCTATGCCTACTTTGCTAAGTACAGGACACAGCGTAAAGTTAAAAAAGTATAACTTTGATTAAACTTAATAAATTACTAAATAAGTATAAGTTATAAAAAAAAATTACAGCTTTTTTTTAACCGCATATCACATTTCGAGACATTTAATATTGATCGGCGGAACCCAACCTCGCGTCTATCTTACCAAAGCGAAGATATAAGAATAATTTATTAAATTTCTAGAATTTTTTATAGCTAAAAATATAAATAAAAGTGGCTAAATTTAACAAAGACGTTTGAACGCGTCATTCAAAACCAGGTGACTATGTCAATAGCATTTAGTATATTCCTACAAGTAGGTGAATAGTACAAAGGAAATATTTTGAACTGTGAGTGCATCTTAGAGCTCAAGAGTACATAAAGGCTTTCTGCACTTGCTATTTAAATGAGCAACAAAAACCACAAGTGTTGTCTCAAATTTCATATACAATCTACATTTTTGGTCATGTAACATAATATTATAGTCGAATATTTTTATTTGTAGTTTTTTTTTAAATAAAGTACCTAATTTGGAAGCTATTAACCTCCGAATATTATTTTTTAATATTCTCATTTTATCTGAAATATTTTAGGAAGTATGTGTACATCCAAATAGAAATATTTTTTAGGGTTACGTACCTCAAACCGTTCATAGAGGTTAGTTATTTAGAAAACGCGTGGAGCTATCCATCCATCCATCAGTCTTTCAAAGTCCACTGCTGGACATAGGCCTCCCCTAATTCTCGCCACTCCGTTCGGTCCTGCGCCCTTTGAATCCAGTGGATTCCCGCTTTCCCGGAGCTATCAATTTGAACCTAATCTATACTAATATAATAAAGCGGAAGAGTTTGTTTGTTTGTTTGTTTGTTTGTTTGAACGCTAAGATCTCTGGATCTACTGGTCCGATTTACTTTGTTTTTGTTTTGTATGAAAGCTGCATTCTTCAGAAGTGCTATAGGCTATATAACATTACATTACACATATATACTAATATATTTTAAAGTACTTTCTAATTTGACAAGAAATTTATTCTGCCATGTTAATAACAACCGTCGCGTCTCTACGCGACCGTTACCGCGACATTTTGACATTCATCCTTATGAAAATAAATATAATAGTCACTTTTAGTATTTTATCTAGATTGAAATTATAGTTTACTGTATAACATACTAATAAATAATTAAGGAGATGTCACTGATTCGAAATGACCTAGCCTACGGGCGGCATAGTATGAGTATGACCGACGCGAAAATATTCTTATAGTTCAAGCAGGCGTAGCCGCGTCCGGGTCCACTAGTTTTGTATAAAACTCGGTGCGTAATTAAAAAACCTATAGAGTTTTAACGTTGTTTAAAGTGTTATTCTACACTTAGGAAAGAAAAAAAAAATTTTTTTAAGACGTATAAAAATTTGATCCTGCTACGTTCACATTTTCATACGTTTCTAAAAAAGTAACTTCCTGAAACCGTCTATCTGTCCGTCTTTCACCAAGTTGTATCTCATGAACCGTGATTGAAAGTTTTAGAGGGAACCTAGTGTTAAGACACTCCGTTCACTATTTTTTGCCGAATTCTGAAGGCATAGCGTATTGAGTGGCGGAACTCAGTGTCTCGCTTTGCCTCTACACCAGAGCGAAGAAATAAAAATATTAAATATTTAATTTCCTCAAATAGGAATCGAACCCACAACCAGTTGCGTTTACAGTCACACTTTGTGCCCCTACGCAACCACTAGCCCTAATAATATTATTTTATAGAACAAAAGGAATGATTTCATAATGATTCGACCATATCTATTGTACCCATATCTATTGCGTACAATAAGGCCCCTCAAAAACTGATCTCGGGAATGCTTTAATTTCAACGAAACGAAATCGTCTGAAGTTAACACGTTTTTGCTCTTACTTGCACGACCCTTCCTCTAAAAAATACCTCGGTTAACCCAAAAATTTCGAGATATATATTTATAGTTGCTCCGTTTGAAACATTTTTTTTTTTGGTTTTTCACTTTATCTCGTATAGCAGAATAGGTGCATAGAAACTAGTGTCAAAACAATTCCTTTTTTGTAGTTATTTTTTTTACTTTCACGCTTTAACTTGCACTTGTACGCAGAAAGGGACTTGGGAAACTAGTGTTAAGACCCGTTTACCGTACCGTACGATTTGCCTTGAAATACCAGAGCGAGGAAATGAGAATATTAAATATTTCATTCCACCGAGTGAGAATCGAACTCACAACTGTCGCGTTTCTCATCACAAGCTTCTGCAAGGAGTAATTGAAAGTATTTAGATATGTGAGTATTTATATAACTAACACTAGATAAACTTGAGACTGCCTTAGCATTAAACATGTAGAGGTGAATGTTTATTTAACTAACTATACTCCTATTTCAATCTAAACACAAAGTAAATGACTATGAAATTATCACCAAAAATTCTTTTTGCACATTCTAATTCATTCATTCTAATGAAATCCACTACTTGAGACACCACTCAGACGCGTTCATTAAGATTTGTCCATTTGTCAATATGTCCACCTACCGTATCTCATAAACTAATTTGATTACTTCGAGGAAAAACACGATGGAAAAGAAAACTTTGTATAACTAAAAGTCTTAAGCAATTTAATCGGAAGCGTAGAAACCTATTGAGTTGACTTTATTGGTACGCCTGGAGCCAGTGATATATCTAGATACATGCAGCTCATTCAGTTATGTCAATTTTGAAAAGCATATACTATATCTAGAATAAAATAGATTTACAGTAGGTATTTCAAAAAGTCTCTTAATAGGAACGGAGTGTCTTAACACCAGAGTCCCAGGTTCCCTTAAGGCTATTTTTTTTTATTTCCCTAGCACAAAGTGCAACTACGGTTTCCACCGTCTAATATGATATCTTTATTCATACTAGAGATAAATAACTCTAACTCTAATTCTAACTAAAAAATAATGTGAAACTGAAATAAATAACTTACAATATAATGGTATTAGGAATTTTGTAACTATATGTTATTTTTGACTAGTGAAATTATTTTCTTTTACATCTTAGTTTAACAGAATATACAATATACATAGAAGATAACTATGTACATACAACTTCAAGAAAAAAACAATATTTTTCCGGTAAATATCATCTAATGTTATTTAATACGAAAAATTATAATATTAGATTAAATTCCTTTAAATAAGCTAAAACAAATTAATTATATAATTCACAAAGATAAATGCTATACTAAGCCATCTGCTTTAATTTGCGGTCCTGTCCTTTGAAAGCTTCGTCCAAGTTGAAGAAAACTTGAACGGCGGATCTTCTCAGATCATTCAATATACATTCGTAACTCTTTAATGGCCATAGCAAATATTGTAACTATTTTTTTGTAATTGGGGCCAGTTAACTGAAAATGTGATAAGTGTGGGTTAATTCCCTCGTTCTGGTAACGAGTTAAAGCGCGGTGTTGAGCTCCGCCATTCAACAGGCGATCCAGAACTCAGCGGAATGTAGGAAATGGAAGTGTTCTAATTGGAACGGAGTGTCTTAACACTAGGTTGGGATACAACGTGAAGCGAAAAAGAAATCTAATGTAATATTAAAATATTGCAATATTAAGTAACTTACATAACTTTTAAACTAATGATTGTAAATTCGATCATACACTTCCGTTACATACTTTCCATCGTCTGGAGGAATTGCGTGTTGAGTGGCGGAACTCAACACCCCGCTTTACCTCATAACTAAAGCGAAGGAATAAAAATATTGAATAATTAATTTCCTGAAGTGGAAATCGAACCCACAATCCTTGCGCCATATCTGATGCTACTGTCATACAGTAAATAATTCTAATTTATATAATTATATCCACATATAAACATTCTCCACGTGAATTATTAAGATATTTAACTAATTCCTTATTACTGCTTATACTATAACAAGTTTACATAATAATCCTTAGAAGAGATTCCCTAGAAAGTACCTAACGGGAACACAGTACAAGTAATTGGATGAAAATGAATACCTCAGGCACGATGCAGGCAGGTTATGTGAAGCGTTTATTTGGGGCAGTTATCACCTGTTGCACGCATGACTCACTGGGTGTAATGATGGACAGACACCACGGTAGGTATTTATGTATATTTAATGATTATGGCTGTGAATCATTTAAATAGAATAGATAGATAGTGGTATGTATAGATAATATATAGATAGATAGCATTTGGATATTCTTCTGATTGTAAACTCGTTGGTTGTGGGTTCAGTTCCACTTGGCGCAGTGTTTGTTTTCTCGCTGTGATATCTCTCGCTTCACGCTGTATCCCGCACACAGGAGAGTAGGCAAAGGGAACATAGCGTTAAGACACTCCATTACCCACTTTCTGCCAAATTCTGGGGGCATTGCGTGTTGAGTGGCAGAACTCAACGCCGCGCTTTTTGCCTCGACACCAGAGTGATGAAATGTAAATATTAATTAAATATTTCATCTCGTCAAGTGGGGATCGAACTCACGACCAGTCAGTTACACAGTCACACTTTGTGCCCCAGCGCCACGACTGGCGTCGAGACAGAAGTATGTCGATATGTTATGCTTTTCTCCAACTCGGAAAGGGAGGGTTTTGAGACCATGTTCTCCCAGCTGCCCTCTTATGCGGAACGTAGCTTCCCGTTGCACCCTATTCCGTATATAGCAGCGGAAGGAACTTAATGTTAAGTCTTCCGGCTCCCACTTTCCACTAAATTTTCGAAGCAATGCATGTTGAGTGGCGAAACTCTACGCCGCCGTTTTGCCTTGTTACCAGAGAGAAGAATTAAAAATATTGATAAACATACTCCCCTGAGTCGGTAACGAAGCCTCAACCGTCGTGCTTACTGATACACGCTTGTGCCACTGTGCCACTGTGCCACAGCGGCCTAAGATATATTTATCATATTTGAAGTTTGAAGTCTATAAAATCATTCTCTCTATTGATTATGAAAAATAAAATAAAAAAATGTGCAAAAAAGTAGATCAGCATACAGAAGTATAATTATCGTCACCAAGTTTTTAGTTATTTATAAGAAAATAAGCTATTTTGCCAGGTCAGTGACTCCTTTGAACTCGTATGACCTAGTTCCGTTAAGTAAAATGGTACAACTAAGCTGTAAGCTCATTATCTTATGACATTTACATGATAACATACATAAAGCTGGTTCGGCTAAGAATAATAATGTAAAAACACTCTGTTTTCTCCGTTCGTTTCTATTGAAAACCAGGGCGGGAGTAACAGAACGCAAAATATACGCCTTTATAACGTACTAATCATCGCACTTAACTTTCATTGCGTCGGTTTTGAGACGCAAAATAAAAAAAATACAGTTTGCCCTTTCTAGGAAGAATTCCAAAACAAGATATGCTAAATTTCAACGTTTTAAGTTCTTTTTCCGCCTCCAGTATTCGGCAGAAAGTGGGGAGCGGAATGTCTTAACACTAGGCTCCCTCTGCTTACCCTGCTGTGTGCGGGATACAGCGTGAAGCTGATTTTTTAAATTTTAAGTCCACTAGAATCGTCCGTGCGTTGACTGCTAGTCACTCAGTAAAGGGAGAGTTTCCTATACATACTCTGTATGTTCACGCCGTGTACCGCACATAGCAGGGTAGGCAGAGGGTACTTGGAAACCTAGTGTTAAGACACTCCGCTCCCATTTAGACATTCCAGCAAATTCTGGATGCATTGCGTGTTGAATGGCGAAACACTACGCACAACGTCGCACTTTGCATCGTTGCCAGTACGAGGAAATGTTCACATTAGTATTCATACTACAAACATACATACGAGTACATATACTCTTTTTTTAGCTTCACACAGCTGGGTAGACAAACGCAACCTAGTAAGACACTCCCTTCTCCATTTTCACACTAAATTCTGCAGAAGAAATAAAAATAAATACTAATAAAAAATTGTATTCAATACAAAAATAAAAGAATTCTACCACTGAGCTACTGGTGGTAGAATTACGCTAATAACATTTTGTACACGCAGAAATAATTCTGCCTCGGGTAACTGATCTCTTCTCGTTATCAAAGGGAATGCGTAACGACGATTTTCATTTCAATTGGAATTTTCTATTACTTATCACGTTTGATATAACATTTTTTTTCATGTTATTTAATAAGTATAAATTAATTATAAAATTCAAAGAGTATTTTTTTCAGCTTCCCGCTGTATCTCCGTGTAGGAGGATAGGCGGAGGCAGCCTAGTGTTAAGACGACGCTCTCCGCTTTTCTGGTGGCTTTCCAGAATTCTGCATCCATGGAAACGGAACACAACGCCGCGCTCTGTGACTTGTCGTGTTATTCTGTGTATTCGTGAAATCATGAGCTCAATTAAGCTTGCTTGCGGCTTGTAGGGTTGAGTTGAAATTTGGATTACGGATATTTCAGTTCTGATGACAATTAAATTATATATAATCAATATTATTGCAAATCCAAAATGGTTGCAGTAACAAAATGGCGAATTGCAAATATTTGCAAACCCATCTAATATAGATATCAAATGATAGGGCTTGATGTGTAAAATACAATGAAATCGCCATGAAAAAAAACATTTGGAAGATTTGTGTTATCACTATTTTATTTATAGTAGCAAAAAAGTAAGTAATTACAATTATTTATAGTGGCAATCCAGAAAAAACTGAGAATCTGTTTATAAGAAATATTTTAAATATAAACATTCCTCCTAGTAAGAAACAAACATATATACTAAATATATACATACACTCAGATATTCTCTAACTAAAGTACGACTCGTATGTAGATATTTTATCTCGAATACATATATAATATACTTTATGAAGTAGCAGTGGGGATCGAACCCACAACCATCGCGTTACACACTCTTGTGCCACTGCGCCACTACGGCCTCTATGTATATTTAAAACATACGAATACAATTTCCACTTTCTATTTCATACAAACAAAGACAAATATGACATTTATTCAAAAGAACTACAGCATATCTGGAACAGCTGTAGAGCTGTCAGTCTATTATGCTTTATTGGCACACTCCAGACAGTTCCAGCACCCCTTTGTACTGAGATGAAGCTGAGAGCAATGTCAACGTTATTATTCAACTTCCTTCTCTAACTCGTGTGTTGTAAGATTCTATAACTAAAAAAATTGAGGAAAATCGTGGTGCTAGGGGCTCAAGTGTGTATGTAAACGTGACTGCTTGTGGGTTCAATCCCCACTCGGAGAAATTAAATATTTAATATTTTATTATTTGTTGGTTCTGGTGTCGAGGCAAAACGCGGCGTTCAGATCCGCTACTCAATACTAAACGCCTACAGACAGAATTCGGTAGATAGTAGCGAGCGGAGTGTCTTAACATCAGGGTCTCTCTACCAAGCCTGTTACATGCGGAAGATGAAAAGAAAAAGTATACAAACGAAAACATATTGTGGCAGAGATTCAAATATTTACTTATTCATTGAGTCACGTGACAAACCCAGAAATGTCACAGAAACTGTCTGTCGGCGGTTTATAAAGTGCGTAACTTAGGGTGAAGGGTACGCATAAATTAGACCCTTCATCTCGAAAGATTAAATGCTAAAACTGTTTTTAGATCTATCTATGGTTTGGTTTCCAGCTAATCTAATTCTTTTCATTTCCTCGCTCTGATAAAAGCATAAAGCGCGGCGTTTAGTTTTGAAACTAAAATGGCGATTTCTTGAAAATTTAATGAAGATGGCTAGGCTCCTTCTGTTTATCCTCTTGTATACGGTATACTACGTGAAACTGAAATAAAATGCTTACGGTCGTCGTAGTGGATTCGATTCCTAATCGGAAAAATGATCATATTTAATTTATTTACATTTCTCGTTCTGGTACGAATAAGCTTCGCAATGTATCGAATTTGGATGAGATTAGCACCATCTATTTAACTAATTCTTCCTAAACCTAAACAATATTTAATTTTTACATAGGTACATTTTTTTCTTTAAACGGGATTCAAATCTACTACCATTGCCTTTATCCACAAACATTCCTTGTTGTGAGTAAAAAGACGTTATCAGTAATATTAACATTATTATGTATATAACTTGACTGTTTCACGCACGATTAGCCAGCCCACCCACCAAGTTTTAGCATAACTTGCGAAGTAGAAGCCTTTACCGTACATCTGAAGGTCTAAAGGCGGAATCCCGAACAAAAGAATTCACGAGACATTACCATTGAGGTGTTAACCGCTTTCATTCATTGTCGTACCTGCAAAAGATGTTAAATATTTTTTTTATTTTTTGTATTTTATTTTAAAAAATAAAGATAATCGTTAAACAAAATATACGATTTCAGACAGATCGATATTGTGGGAAACGGAGTGTCTTATCACTAGGTTCCTTCTGCCTACCGTGCAGTTTGCGGGATACAGCGTGAAGCTGATGTTTATAATGATTACAATTCGCTTTAGTACCTATAGGATACTATAAAAGATATCGGTAAGTTCGAAATACCATCTATCTAATAAATATCCTATAAATATAAACACTAGTGAAGTAACAGTATTTTGTTTATTGATTTATCAAAAGACACATTACAATTCGATTCAAGATTTTTAATAGTTTGCGTCTTGGAGTGTCTTGACACTATGATCTCGTTATATCTATCCCTCGTAGTGTAAGGACACTTCGTTAAGATCCATCCTCCATTAAGATATCATATTGTCTTATTGAAAAGTATTATTACTTTTTTTCCTCCCCTAATCAAGTTTTTTGTAAACCATTTCTATAGAATCGTTGAATTTATAGTTAAATAGGTACTACTCGTTCGAACAGTACTGCTGCATTTCCTAAATACAAAAGAAGAAAGCCTCCATAGCTGAGTAACGGAAAATTGTCGCAACTAGACCCCCCCCACCACTCCCCTCCCCTCCACCTCGGTCTGGTCTAAATGGAAATTTCAGAAACTTTATAATCTAATCTTTTTGTAAAATCATAAAATCAAATGTAGATTAGAGTTTTTTTTCCTATACTTTTAAATCTAAGAACCTAAAAGGTTCACTAACTTAGTAAGTAAATTACATTTATTTTTTAAAGTTTTTTCTGTCAGAAAGAGTATCCAAGGCATTTCTAGGCGTTTCTAAATCAAGTTAATACCACAAAAATTGTTATTAAAATTACCGTTGATTCGTTCGTTCGTTTTGTACAATGACCTTAATCAAAATTCTTGTATGTGTATTTCAGTAGACATAATTAAACAATATGTATCTGTTATTGTTTTAGCTACACGCTATATCCCTCATATAGCAGGCTAGACAGAGGGAACCTAGGGTTAAGACTGTGCTTGTGTCGTTCACTAATTTCCGTCAAATTTTTAAGACATTGCAAATTGAATGGCGAAACTGATTACCCTGGTTTGTCTTGTTTCGATTGGGTATGGAATCATGGAGGCCTCTGATTTAAATTTAAGAAAAGATATAAAAACAATAAATATAATTACGGAGGAAAAATATGAAATAAAAGCGAATCAAATAAAAAAACCATAAATAAAAATAGTAATAAAACCTACATTGAATCTGCACTATCAATTAAGCTACGACTCTCATCTTCGACATCTGTCGCGAGCAGCACAGCTCTTACCAGATTAATTGAGAATGCATTATTTTCAATAATTCGAAATATAATATAATAAATATCATAAAATATATATAAGTGTATACGTAAGTTATTGATGTTTTATATAATAAGCAATTATCGTTTTTAGGGTTCCGTAGCTCACAAAGTAAGGACGGTACTCTTATAGGATCACTTTCTTGTTGTCAAGACCACTTGTCCACTTGACCACTTCTGTTTTTGTATTGTATGAAATTCGCGACAATCAAAACCCATAGACGCGAAGTGAGAACTTACAATACAAATAAAACATAAAATCCGAAAAGTAAACATTTTTAGGAATTTCATAGACAAAAATCATTACAAACTTACGAGTATATTTATACTTCATTTCATACAAACTGAGTGAATATACCAAAAAAATGTAATGGTCAACTTAAAACATTTTAGTCATATTCGCGCTAAACAACGTTTTTTGAACCTGAGGTTAATGCTAGCTCTACTGGCTTTTACAGCGACACCGGGAAAGAACACAAGAAGAAGACAGAAGAAAGAAGGTTGCCTATAGAAGACAGAGCATTAAGAGGGAGTCGTCGGCGTCAAGAGCGTCTCCTGTAGGATTCGAACCTGGTTTTGCAGTAGTCAATAGGGCTGCAATGTCCAATTGTCTTATACTGTGCCATAATAAAAAATAATCTTTATATTGGAAATGATTCTGTATTGATATACCTTTAAGCACTACCTACAAAGGACAATGACAGGTATCGTCTGTTTAGATTTTGTTTATTCGTGCACAGTGCTTATTTTAAGATATAAAAATCTAAAATATCATAAATAGAATAAAATCTATGTTGACGAAGTAGAAATTAGGCCCCATTCTCTCAATAGTAACCTGATACAACGTTTTTTTTCCATTGAAATATCATATCATCATATCTTCACTCGTGTACGCTATAGATTTCAGAATTTTCAATTAACGTTGCTGAAAATTAAAAGCTTAGCTTGCTATGAGCTCGGATTGAAAAAATATTTAGAATTGGAATTTTCTATACAAAAGTTCAAAACGCCTGTTTTAAATAAAATAGTGTGGGATAAAAGGTGTAGTCAAAAGTATTAGCTAAATAAACCTTAATTACGAAATATGTCCTCGACTGGATAACTTTAAAACCACCAAATTCTTTATTATTTCAAATATAGTTTTTCTTTCTACTCTAAAACTTTTCAGATTATTCTAGAATTTTTAAACAAAGGCTAAAAGAAGTTAAGATCCAAAGGTCTAAAAGTAGCTAACTAATGTCAGTAATTGTTTTTAGTAATCTCATTATTCTTGAAGGCTCAAGATAATATAGCATCAATTAATTACTAGAGAAGTTTCTCCAGTTTCTAAAAAATATATTTTCCTAATTCATCTTCCTTAGGATTTTTTTTTCTAATTTATAAAATTACAAGCGGACCCGGACGCGGCTTCGCCCCCTTATAAGTGAGTAACTGTACGAATATTTATTAAATGTATTTATAAAAATATTTTCAGTTTTCAATAGAATTAGTAAGAAAATATAATCAAAATCAGCTAAAAAAGAATAATAAGTAAAGTAATTGAAATGAACAAACCAAAGAAGTAAAAGTAACTAAAGGAAATTCTTAATATTGGAAAAAATAGGTACCTAAAGTTTTCCGTGCGCGCGTTTTCAGATACCTACTCTAACTAAACTAGATTTTTCTATATTAAATAGGATAATTATAAATGCATTAAAAATGTAAATATATAAATATTTCAAATTAATATAAAAATTAATATTTTTATTTATAATTTAATACAAATGTAATTTTAAAATAATTGTTATAGTAGGTATAATAAAACATGTTATTTTAAATCATTAATTCATTGTAACCCCCCAAATTAGAATTCACGCCGAGTACGGAATTCAACGCCTTTGTCTTAAATATAATCAATCATAACAAAAAAATATTTTAAATACAATAACTCCCCCGAGCAGGAGTCGAACTCACAACCATCCCATTGACAGTTAGACGCCGTCTTACTGCCCATTAAGGCTAATGAGTCGAAACCTCGTCGGGACGTATTACGCAATATCTTATTAAAGTAACGTTGTTAATAGTTTTTTTTATTCTGTGTTAATTATGGTGGGAAATTGAAAACCAATAAATAAAAATTAAATCTGATTACATTAGTAAAATGTAACTTGACATACAAATAACAAAAATATGATAATTAATATCAAAGTAACACAAAATGCTGCCTAGTCGCCAGAGTGAAGAAATGAAAATATAAATTAAAATAAATATTTTATTTTCTCGAGTGGGGATCGAATCTACAACCAGCCAGCTCTGCACCACGATTCACTCCGTTATTTATTTTTTCTTAAAAGAAAAATAAATAACGTCACTTATATTCAATTTGTTTAAGAAACCCTACAGCCGAAGTAAAAGTGCATCAGGTAAGATTTAGTTGGCTTTTCACGGATCTTTAAATTCTAAAGTAAGAAACTCCAGAGTTACTTTTTACTACTATACTATACTATACTATATGTATAACTAGACTATTCAGAACTCGCCAGAAGCATACTAATTCCGCTTACATTGACACTACGGCCTTAATAAAGTTAGTGAATGAAATGCTAGCGTTAATTATTATAAGGCAACTTTAAGCGTTGACTGGTAAATAACAAACTAAAAACGTTTTTTAGTTGAGCCCGAGTCAGGTTGTGGGTTCGATTCCCACTCGAGAAAATGAAATATTTAAAATTTTTATTTCTTCGCTCTGATATCAAGGCGAAGTGCGACGTTAAGTTCCGCCACTCGACACGCAATGCCTCGAAAATTCGCCGGAATGTGGGGAACGTAGTGTCTTAACATTAGGTTCCTTCTGCCTACCCTGTTGCGTGCGGAACAAAGCGTGAAAGCTAAATTAAAAGAAGAAATTGATCATAATTCTGCACAACTTTCCTTGAGGCCCTTGTATTAATATTTCTCATAGATTAAACGGGCTGGTATCGTTTGACAATAGATATTCAAAGTTAATAAATTAAATGTTGACATATTTTCAGCTATTATTATATATCTTTTTGTATTTTACTATTTTATTACATGCAGGTATAAAAAGATATGAATGTGCTAAGTTACAATATTTACATACAAAATAAAATAATTTAAACTAAAAAAAAATCTCTT
>JAEBDU010007213.1:0-19834 GCA_016802625.1 Heliconius numata | reverse complement strand
TTTCACTCAGTTTACCTAATTCCCCTAGCTGTCCGACGTAAATAATTCAAACTCAGCTTTACTGAACATGTCAAAGGCAACGTTTTACTAATTGTTTCAGCTTCAAAATAGTTGGCATTATGTTTTATTTAATTTTCATGTACAAACCACGTGTTGTATTGACATTTAGTTTAAAATTTCTCTATATATAACTTAAGTTAACTTAGCTTCCCGCTGTATCCCTAGCAGAGTATTCAAAGAGAACGGAGCACCAAAAGCTAAGGAAATTTTCTGTTTATCAGCAGAAGAAATCAATGTTAATTGTTATATCTTACTAACGGGCTCGTCAACTATTACCGTGTACTTCAACCAGTTCATGTTAATCATCACAATTGAGACCCCCGTTAGGTCTATACCGCAGGTTTTACTTGAAAAAAATATCAGGAACACCTAATTTTATAAAACCTAAGTAAATTTGTATTAAAACTAAATGCTATGACTTGAATAGCCCAATATCTTCACATACTAAAAACAGTACCTACCTTTAAAGTAAACCTAAATAACGTAATACAAAGATATAGAAAGTAGAATTAAGTATATTTAACTTAACTTAACTTAAGCTATCAAATGTTCTGAATTTCATAGTAATTGTTGATAGTTGATTGCGGCTCCGGCAGCGGGCACTGAGCTAGAAACCAGTTCGGTTTAATCATTGTAATTGCGTCCCCCGTTAAGCCTATCTGAGAATTTACTGCGAGATTACTGGTGATGTGGACTATCTGAACTAGCATATTGCACTTCAACCAATTGAATAACCTATCATCTTAAGCTGGTATTGGAATAATATGTATTTTTGTATGAACTCTAAGGATTGGTAGAGACACAGCTAGTTGCTGAAAACCTGGTAAAGCTTTTATTTTTATTTTAACACCTTATCTCTTCTTTAGCAGTGTAGGTAGAGGGAGAGAGAGAGATGGCCAGGAAAAACATTTTATCAATAATTACTTTTCAGTAGGTCAGTAATTATACAAAAAAAGAACATATTATATTTAAGTGACATTAGTTGTAAAATTTCCTTTCACATCCTATAATGCTAAGTAAATAACTTCTAAATAGTTGTAAGCTGTCGTGATGAATACTATTAGCCCAAGATCCCAGGGCCCCCAGATCTACGTCATTTATGTAAAGTTGAAATTTGAGGACTATTAGACTAATGTGTAGTTAAGACAGTATGCGTACTCACTAACTTGAAAGTGGGGCCCATTCAGAGCTATTATATGAAATTATTAAATATTATCTCGTACATATCAGGGTAGGCAGAGGGAACCTAGTGTAAAGATACTCCGTTCCACATTTCCTAGACAGTAGTTCACTAGTATTTTTTATATACGATACGTGTTTAAAACTATATAAATTTGAGATCTTTTACTGCAAATTAATACTAAAAGTTAATTACATTCATAGTATATTATTCCAGTGCAATATCAAGATATATTCGCAAGTCTACATAGTTAAGGTAACCATTGCCCGTTACCAAGATAAGGTGACAACGTGTTACTGTGTACAAACGACACGAGGAAAAAATATTTGGTCAGGCCTGATCCCACAGAAGCAACTATATTTATCTCTATTGTAGTACTATGTGAAATATGTAAAATATTTTTTCGAAAATAAGGTATAAGTTTTAGTAAACTGAAGCACCTAGAACTATGTAAGTCGTTACATATTCTTTTTTTTTATTAGCTTCACGCTATATCCCACACAGGAGGGTAGGCAGAGGGACTCTAGTGGTAAGACACTCCGTTCCCTATTTTCTGCCGAATTTTGGACGCATTGCGTGTTGAGTGGCAGAACTCAACGCCGTGCATATTCATTCATGTAATAATTAATTTAATTTCCTTGATTTCTTATATCTACTCTAAATTACATCGTTTAGTGTATTTGGTTCAATATCTTCGATAATCTTTTCATTTTATAATGCACAAAATGGTATTAAAATAATTTCAATGAATTTTGTAATTGTTCATATATACAGTGGTTGTACGTGATAGAACAAATAAGAACGTACCCACTCTCGGTCAACACTTCCCAAGGCCATGCCTTACGCGGAACTCTCGACTCGACAAACGGAAATTTATAAGAAAAAAAATAGATTTTTTTAAGTGTCGATGTAGTCCACGAGAGTTGGGCAAAGTCAAATAAGTTACTGGGGACGTTTTGAGGACGAACGCTACCTTGGATTTTGACGATCTGATAACATACCTACTATGTATTTGTATGTATTTGCCTACCTCATGTTGAAATAACTTTGGCTGTGATAATATTTTATGTAATAATTTATTATCATGGCAACTACGGCTTTCGCTTTCAGATATTTTTAAAGGTTTTACTTTCAATAATTACTCATATGAACATGACTGCCTTGTTTCAGTTCCAACTTTCGCTCTAAATAATTTCGCTCTAAATTTCGCTCTAACTTAAATTTGAGAAAATTTTAAATTGAAATTAATGACAAACAATACATCCATTAATAAAAAGTTAATAACGTTTTAAACATATTATAAGTCATAAACAAAATATATTAGAAATATATTTCTTTATCTAGAATTATTTTTTATCATATCGCATTTTTCAGTTACACTGTGTCATGTGGCCTAGTACTGTGAGACAGCGCGGGCACAACTTGGTAAACAGGAAATGTCGTAGCGAGTTGGCAGCTCTTCAGCGACACGTGCTTGACATCGCCGCCACTGCACTCTAGTGCAGCATCGCGTTCGCCAGAGTCCTAGCATATTATGTGGCATTCTTATACTCGACCCTTGGAATTTGTTATTTGTACTAAAAAATGTGGGAAATTTGGAATTTTCTTGCTATTATAATAAATATTGTGCTTGAAATATTATAGTGACATTCTGCTTCATATTTTTTATTAGACGTATAGTTAGGAAATATATTTAAGAAACCAAGAGTATAACCACGGTAATATAATATACTAGCGGCCCGCCCGCGGCTTCGCCTGCGTGAACTACGTTATTATTAATTTCTGTTATCATGAGTACCTACGTCCTATAAGTGATGTCCATTCAAAATTTGAGACTCCTAGCATTTGTAGTAACGAAGTTTCATACAAACTTTCAACCCCAAAAACAAACCCTTAGAAGTCGAATATCACAAATTCCCGTCTTAGCGAGCACCTGCGTCCTATAAGTAATTCCTATGCAAAATTTCAGATTCCTAGCACATGTAGTTTCTGAGATTTCGTGACGAGTGAGTGACCTTTCGACTTTATATATATAGATTAAAAATATATTGGAATTAAATGTTATTTTTATTCAAATCGAAAATCATTGATAAAAATAAAATTAATGAACAAACAATCATCAACCAACGCTCTAGGTACTGCTGTCATACAAAATTACAAAATTTTCCTCTACTGTAACTAATGACATAATATCCGCTCGGTACCATGTAAAATAAGCCTTTATTTTATTGACCGGATACTCGAATAGACACATGAATGGTTTTTAAATTTTGTCCAAAGAAAAAAAACTGTCAGAAAAAGCGAGGACTGACGCGCCGCGGGCCACATGGTCAGGGTTGGAACAAAAGGCACGCTTGAATATGTTCTACAGATGTGCTATATTACGCTACACGAGCAGGGGTGTCGTTGCAAACATTAATTTTATATATATTTTATTCAGCTTTGGAGCACTAAGCGTGATAGTTCACGCTGTTCGTTCTGTGTATTCTTGTTAAGACACTCCGTTGTCATATTCTAGCCAAATTCGAAAACTGTTTCTTAAGTAGCAGAACTTAATGCCGTACTATGGCCTCAGCAACGTTATAAGATGTTGGTTCTAACTATTATAAAAAATATATAATAACCTGATTACATTAGAAGCAGGACATAATCAGCCCGAATCATTATTTTCTATGGTTTGTTGGTTCAATAGATACGAATGTATCGTCAATCAATATTTTTAATGTACACTAAACTAGCATTACCGCAATCCTTGCCGATTATTTGCCACCAGTCGTCGCACAAATGCCGGTAAACGTCACAGAATGGTTAAAATCTATATTGATAACTTTAATTCCATTGATATTCGCAGCTTAAAATAATAAAGTATTTGGCATAACTATGTATATATTATGTTATATTTATAGTAATTTGTGGTCTGGTCCCCAATAAATAAAAAAAAATGTAGTATCCATATCTTTATTAACTCGGTTTGAACCTTGCCGGTTATTACAAGTCATTAATTTAATTAACTTTTCATACATATAAAACAATTGTATTAAAATGTTGTATAATTAAATTAAAAGTATTTATTTTCAGATATGGCTATGAGCCCTAAGCTTACAACATAATTCACTGAAGCGAAACTCCTCGGACTCAGAAGAAACGTGGATTCAATTGTTTATTTTAAATGCATTAAATATTTACATGCAAATTACTATTCTCTATTTAATACTAATTCAACAAGTACTGTAAATATAAAAAAATACTATAAAAATATCGTATTAATTTCCTCTTCATATCATAAAACTCGCAATTAAGATGTAAAGCAACCCTATTCAAGACCGGAGAAGAAACAATGCGTACCTTCATACGCCAATATCAGTTGACTAGATTTGGCGCGAATCAAGAATCCATTTGTGTTACAATCAAAACTTTTTATAATATATACATAAATTCTTATCGCAGACGACAAAAAAATAAGTTTTCGATAAAATGGTATCAAAATAATGTTATCACTTTTTGTAACGTAAACTATAAAAACAGATTTACGGTAACGTTAGCTAAGTTAATAAAATCTAAATGAGACTTAGTTTTTTAACCTTCTTTTTGTTTATAACTGATGAGTTCAAGAAAATTTCTACCACTTAAATAAATTAATTTGTAGCTTATGTGATAGTGACTAAATTGCTATAATATAAACTAAACATTAAAAATTGAAAATATGTGTAAGTATATAGGTATAATACTAGCTTTTACCTACAGAATGGACCGCTTATTTCAATGGAGATAACTTTAAAGACTTAGAGAAAGAGATAACTATTAACAGGAGTCATGAAGAAGAGTTCCTCGATAAATCTGCTAGCCAACACAAATATAATTTTTCATTCGATGCATTTGTTTTTTCAACAAACAATTTTTTCTGTTTTATAATATAAATACAGATAATATAGATTGATTCACTTTTTTTAAAATTTTAAATTTGTTTTATTGCAATATTATAATTACTAAATTTTTTTAGAAAATGAAAAATGATTATTATGGAAACGCTCACGTTTACGTATGTAATATATTGCTGCAGTAGTGGCATGCCACTTTTTAATAAAATAATATCTTAATATAATTATTATTTGTTCTCTACATTATTTGTACTCAGGATGCACATTTCGAAGTGTATACCGAGCTTTAGGAGAAAGGAAGTCATAATACATGCTTTCTAAATATAGCCTTTGCCCGTGACTTTATTCTCAATGCAAAGTTACTTAATTTCTAATTTTAGATACCAAGCCAATGTTTAATATTTTAGCTCATTTAATCATTAACATTAATTAAATATTTGTTAAGCGTTAAATGTTAACAATATTTAACGATAAATATTGTTTTAGTCTCCAACAAAAAATACTCAAAGTAATCTAAAAACAATTGAATTTTAATTAGATTTTTTTGATAAAAAACACTATCTATTTGAACGTTTAACAATCAGAAGATAAGTAAACACTTACTTAAATATTAATTACAAAACGCAAACCGAGGTAACATTGTATTGTCAAATTTGTCAAACAATGATCGTGGATGAATGAATTAGTGAATGACAGATCCGCCATGTTTGTTTACAAGGTTCGTGCGAGCTCGGAAGCGGTCGGGTGCGCTCGCGCTGGAAATAGCACGCACTGCGAGTAAGCGGTCGACGACCCCGCGGCCTGACACACCGAAATATTGGTACAATCCTTTCGATTGCGATACGGGGGTGCCATTACGGTGCCATTGGGAAACTTGATTAATATGATATGAGGGTGTTAATTATTTATTGTTATTGATTTTAATGTTCATGTGAAATAAATTAAAAATATAATAGATATGTCATTCAGTTTTTCTTAGTAAGTTGTCAAATTATAATGCTAAATATACGAGTATTTTAAAATTGTTGTATACTAAATGCTTAAAAAGTTTTAATTAAATTGTAAAATATAAATTTTATATGCTGTTTTTTTAGTAAGTCATTCCCTACAGTCATTTTGTCCCAACCATCAGAAAACAGAAGCAGAATGATGTCATTCTATCATTATCAGGAACGAAATTATTATCGCAAATCAAATTATAAGATGTAGTGTATCTTAATGGCCAATTCTTGTTATTCCGTTACACGTCTTTCAAAAATACACAACTTGTATCTATATCTACTAGATAAAGCTTTAATTCTGTTTTTATTTCAATACATTCATAAATTGACGAATATTTTGTGCTTTTTATATATGATACAATTTTAGTGGTTAAATTTGTAAAAATCTTTGCTTTATCACTGTAAAAACATCCACGCTTTGTCCCCTTTCGATTTATACCAAATAAATGTATGTATTGTTTTAAAGGGCTTTTAAAATCTCCAAATTAAAATCAACGACAACAAATAACGTTAAACACAGATATCCTCTAAAATTACAGGTACACGTTAATCAAAACTCTATTAGTAATTCTCTTATTTGCAACTTAACAATCGATTTATAATATATGTATCTAAATGAAATATTACAATTATATAATTAGATTTATATTTTCATTTTTTCGCTCTGGTGTCGAGGCAAAGCGCGGCGTTTATTTCCGCCACTCAACACACAATGCCTCTAGAATTCAGCAGAAAATCGAAAACGAAATGTCTTAACTCTAAGTTCCCTGTAACCTGCTGTGTGCAGGATACAGCGTGAAGCTGATTAAATTTGATTTTAATTGATTGTTCCTTACATTAACATTCAGGTAAGTATTCAATATAATTAATTATTCAGTGAGTTTATAATTTGTAGGCAATACTAAAATAATAGGCGGTATAATTTTATACCGCGGGGGCGCTCCCACGGCGGGCTGTGCCGGTCCCACACTTGCACTAAATGGTTCCTATACAGCTTTGCCACCCACCTGACAGCTTACACAAGCTCAACGATCACAGATATTATATTCATATTCTTGTAGTTAATGTTTTAGCTTTAGGTGCTAACTGTTTTCTTTTTGGTTTGTTAAGTTATTGTATTAAATATAGATTTAATTTATTAAAAAACTATGAGGCCAGTCGTGGCCCAGAGACACAAACGTGTGACTGGAAATGCGACAGGTTGTATGTTCGATTGCCTCTCGAGGAAATCAAATATTTAATATTTTTATTTCTTCGCTCGAATGTCAAGGTTAAGCGCGAGGTTGAATTCTGCAGATTTCGGCGGAAAGTTTTCAACGGAAGTGTTTAAAGGGGAATGGAACGGAGAACTTAACACTAGGCTCCCACGTTCCTTTTACGTACACTGCTATGTGCGGGATACACTGAGAAGCTAAATATTAAAAAAACAAAGTCGCGCTTTACT
This sequence comes from Heliconius numata, assembly GCA_016802625.1. Classification (NCBI taxonomy): domain Eukaryota; kingdom Metazoa; phylum Arthropoda; class Insecta; order Lepidoptera; family Nymphalidae; genus Heliconius; species Heliconius numata. The sequence continues at coordinate 12,271 of JAEBDU010007213.1, read as the reverse complement.
AGTTTTTATGATGATTTAGACGCATGGAATATAATAATTTTTCAATATGTAAGCTTTCGGTAGAACAAATTTTCTATGAAATTGTTATTATAGTATAATATATAAATTTTGAACAGCCATTTTGAAAAGTCTTACAAAATTTATTAATTGATTTATTAATATACATTGGATAAAAAACCATGCAGCGAAAATATTGATCTATATTATGATTTTTTAAAATAACTTCAAAACCCCCCATCATTTCACCTAATTAATAATACAAAATCTACATTTATGCACTGCACTGTAATCTCTTCCCGCTGTTGGACAGTCATATCCACTTCCTTTGGTTGGCTGGAAGAGATTCCTTTTAGAAATAAGCCCACCATTGTTAACAAATATCTCAATTTTGTTTTACTTATATGTTATTTTTTAAAGTGCAATAAAGTGTATATATTTATTTAACCTTTTAACATATTACTAAACGAACAAATGTTCTACATAATTAATAATTAGAAATATGTATGATAGTAGTACAATAAAACCAAAGGCAACATCACCCACGCATCAGTTTCGCAAAGCTGAGAGGCTGTACCAAATACTGAGCCCACCACCACACGTGGGCAGGTGGAAAGCGGAACGTGTTATGCAACCGTTAGTTATGGCGAGCACCTTATTTGAAGTGAAACTAAACTACTAAAATTTAAGAAAAGCACACTAATTTTGAGAAATTTTATCAAATAATGCTTTATCAGTTACTGTTATATTGAAAGGATTGTTTTAAAAAAATAAAGAATAGCAAATGGCCCGTATTTTTTAAAATATTTTGGTATATTAAGCTTAGTGAGTCTATTTGTGGCGCAGAAGCACAAGAGTGTGACTGTTAACGCCACAGGTTGAGGGTTCGATTCTCTCTCAAGAAAGTGATTTTTCATTCTCGTTTTGGAGTCGAAGCAAAGCCCGGCGTTGAGTTCCACCACTCAACTCGCAATGCCTCCAAAATTTATCGGAAAATGTTGATGGGAGTGTCAACACTAGAATCCCTCTGGCTAACCTGCTACTTGCGAGATACAACGTGAAGCTGAGAGAGAATTAAACTGAATTATGAAAAGTTTCATCAATTGATATTTCCATTTCCTGAAATTGTGAAATCCATATGAACATTTGTTAATTTGGTTCGTTTCAACGAGTTATAACTAGTGCATAATTGGAACGCTTTCACAGAACTTTCAGGGGGCTATGCATTCCTGGAATCAACAACATATTACACTGTACCTTTATTTTAATTACACCCCAGATATAGTATAAAACTAATCAACTAAATAAAGTTTGATTTTATTCTATATACTCTTTAGTATTGCCTATTATAAAACGCGGCGTTGAGTTTCGCGACGCAACATGCAATCTTTTCAGAATTCGGCGAAAAATGGGGAACAGAATGTCTTAAGACTAGATTTCCTACTGTATGCGGGATACAGCGTTAAGCTAAACAAAATATCAATATATTTTGAAACGAATTACGTACGTAGAGCTACTTTTAATGTTGTTATCAATTTAATATGTATGATACTCATATGCTTACGATACAGAAGAAGAAAAAAATATAAATTTTACATTTTGTAAAAGATTAATTTGTAGTTTATTTCATAAAAAAAATAGTGCATATGTTCGCTAACTAAAATTTTTTAGACTAATAACAAATTTGAATATTGAATTAGCTACAAACTCTATGAGTTGTGCTATATATTGGAAAGGTTTTTTTTTTGTTTTTTAAAACATACATTGGTTTATTACGATGATAAAAATTAAAAACGTAAGACTACACTCAGTACTGAAAAGGCATATATCAATAAATTATTGTTTATGCTTAACTCCTTATTATGTTAATTGGTCATTTTCGATAAAAGGTAAAACGTCCTTCGGTTGTCCGCGTGCCGCCTACCGGTCATATAATTGAGGATTTTTGAATTGAATATAACGATTTGTTTAGGTATCTTCGTCGCCTCGTCAACCGCCATAAGTGGGTTATGCAACCTACGCTGCATTTTAATTTTGGTGTTAACATGGGTGTCACGAAATACACAATTTACCTGTTACCAAACGTGCACATAATGGTCTGAGCGAGGTTTCATGTCAATTGGCTACTGACAGATGGCTTTTCTGTAATTAGGTAGTAGTTTTTGGGAGTAATGAAAATATAATTTTTATTATTAAAATATATATAAACTAGCGGACGCGCGCAGCTTTGCCTGCTTATTTACACCCTTGGGGGTGAATTCTAATAAACTATGAAACACGTTTTCAATGTAATAGTTGTAAAAGTCTAAATTTCAAATTTTATAAAAATTGGTGGCGATTTGAAGTTTTTTCCGTACACACTTTCAACCCCTTATTTGCACCTTTAAGGGATGAATTCTAAAAAACCACGAAATACGTGTTTAATTAAATATTTGTCAAAAATTTGTTTGAAATATTAGTCTGAATTTAAAATTTTATAAAATCGGTGCCGATTTAAAAAAAGTCCATATAAACTTTCAACCCCTACTATGAAGTAGTAGTCCTTTAGTTTTTTTACAAAAACGTACGCCGTATTTTTTAAATTGTTTTCTGATGTTTTTAAAGATAGTGTAGTGTAAATGACTGGATCCACAAATATTACATTAGGCACTTCTTCAAATTTGGACTCGATAAACAACATTTAATTGTCATTAGTAAAATTTGTAATCATATGAGTTCTATTATATGAGTCTTTTTTCACGTTCGTCGTCGTAAGAATAAAAATTATTATATAATAAAATATTAGGAAAATAGCTTCTACAAAGAACTACAACGCCTTTAGAACAAAAGTATAAGATATCAACATATTATAGTTAAGACGTCCAAAGACAATGCGGTACTGACATGAAACATCCTTATTTGCATATAATAACATAAACATTTATGCGCTTCGCAAACACATTGGTCTCATGCCAAACTAGGGTTTCCGGCTCTGATAACTAGAAATAACGAGAACAAATAAATAATTAGCTGGTTAGATATAGAGGCAACGCTATATGAATCCCTTATTCGAACTGCGTTTCAAGAGGTGCAGGTACGAATGTTGATATATTATTGATATTATTTTTGTGTTTAAGTCATTAATAAAATTTATCCATACCTATATTATAAATTCAAAAGTAACTCTGTCTGTCTTTTTTTTATATGGAATAGTCTTGCGTTTGACCGCATCAAGTCTGGTGATCATAATATGTTTAATAAATATTTGTATAGTTCAAGCGGGCGTAGCCGCGTTCGGGTCCACTAGTAATTATATAAAATCAAGTCCACTATATATTCCCATATGAGAAAATGAATTAATATTTTCTTTTTCTATCGCTATGGTGTCGACTTAAAGGTAAGTGTTGAGTTCCGCCAGTGCCACCAGAATTCGGCGGAAAATGGGGCACCGAGTGTCATAACACTAAGTACAACTAAGTAAATAGATATTAATTTACTTTAAATGATCTATGGGCTACATTGCTTATATAGTTAATGTCTCTTAACTAATATGTTAAGAATTTAAACACTCCTAATATAGCAGTGACTTATCTTTTAGCTTAAATATTACATATAAATGTTAATTTGGAAAAAATATGTTTTTTTTAACTCTGGTAATTTCTTAAGAATTTGTATGGTAAATGTATTGAATTATCAAAATTTAAATAAAATTAAAAAATTTAATAGTTATTAAGTTATATTTCTGATTAATGTAAAGCTAAAAATAAAACTGCAAACTGTGTCGACATATCGATCTAGTTGTCTGTTAATTTGAACTTATCTTTCGTTTAAGTGGCATTACATACGCGAGAAATAGCATTTAGACTGCTTTATAGTATGGCCTATAAAATTAATATATATTACTATGTTTTGATGTCTGTAAGGCCAGTCGTGGTGTAGGGCCACAAAGTGTGACTGTAAAACCGACTGGCTGTGGGTTCGATTCCCACTCGAGGAGATGAAATATTTATTTAAATTTATATTGCCATTTCTTTGCTCTAATGTCGAGGCGATTAGTTCTGCCACTCAACACGCAATGCCTTTAGAATTTGGCGAAAAGTGGGGAAAGGAGGGTCTTAACACGAGGTTCCCTCTGCCTACCCTGCTGCGTGCGGGTGAAGCGTGAATAAAGCGTGAAGCTGAAAATCCAGTTATTATAAAATGCAAGGGGAGTTTACACAGACAAAGTAAAGTGACAGATTCACCAACCCATAATCAAAAAGCCTGTCCTATAGGTCAATACTATAAAACTCTCTGTTCTCCAATATCCGCATAGTTTAAGACACATTACAAAATTAATTCTTGTTCGCATACTTTATCGTCAATTAAAAATTATTAGTGCTCTAATTAGAAATTAGTAGACGAAACAATTTTACAGTATTTCGGAAAAATCTTTATAAAATAGTAAGAAAGGATAGTCAAGGAAATGTTCGACTGCATAATTTTGATTGAAAGGCTTTTAATGACAAAAGCCATCTATATTTGCAAAAAGATTAACTCAATTAATAGTTTTTTTTATATTACAATATTATAATGGCAGTATCTTAAAGTAAATTATTGGGCTTAATTTCTCTTTAAATGTCTCTCCATGTATGTGTGTTTATTTTAAAAGTGATTATTTCAATAAAGAGTTCAAAGTGTCCGGAGTGTGCGAGCGGAGTCAGGGTACTTCCTGCGGCATGACACGCGGTCCCCTTATCAGCTTCATTGATAGATTTATCTCGCGAGGTCGCGTTCCCGCCCGACGCCCGCTATCGTGCAACGGTCACCTCACCAACGAACTTGCTGAATTCATTCATTACTTTATATTTTATATATTATGTTTTCTATGGCAAATATTTTACAAGATTTTATCTAAGCAATATTACACAGTTTATTTTAATTAATATATTATTGTAAACCGTAGTACCTACAAATATAAAATAGGATCATAATGAAAAATCATTTAGTACTCAATTGTTTATGTCTACTCCCGGGAACCTCTAAGCATTCCTGTCATTCAACGAATTTCAAATTCCGCGAATCCTTTCGCAGCGCTTCTAAGACAAAATCATTAACAACACTACGTATTACACAACAAAGTTTACATTACCGAACTCCCAGTGTCTCCCAGCCTATATATTGCATCTATATTGAAAACAAATATTTTAATCCTAACCTTTTAACGTTGAAACATAACGAAAAAACCGTCTGGCGCCACATGGATAACAGTCTTAATATTCTAAAAGCACTGTCATATTGGCTTTTAAACTATATAATGGTCATAATTCTTACAAAACACGCGTGAGTTCTGGTAGCCCTTTGTGGGACTTATCTTATCAAGGAAACCGTATTCCGGAGTGCTTTTTTGTTTATGGCATTTGGCACGAGCTGCTACAGACAAGGCTTGTTCTGATGCCGATAACTGCGTACCGAGACCGAGTACTTCCTACAAGCTGTGTGTCGGTGTGTCGTAGTGTCGGGCGGTGTCGGTGTCGGTGTCGAGTGTCGCCCGCAACTCAGAACAACGGGACCCGGCTACTGTTAGACCCAGCCGGCCCTACTGACAACTTTAATTTCCTGTCAATAGTATTTCTTCGTATATAACTGTAAATATAAAAAGGATCTATTGCAACCGTGTTATTACTTTTTGTCATCACGTCACTTCATCATAATATCTTAAACAAGCTTCTAATTTAACGTTCACTTTAAAATAAGAATAACCGAAACCGTGAAAACAAGTCATTTGGCGGCGTTAATAGCCATTAGTTTCGCCAATTAGTAAAATATTCGATAAGTGACAATGAATGAGACTAATTCAAGGTTGAGGAAGAAATATAAATAGACGCACCAATATCTAGTACTGTTGTTAGAAGCCAGCGAATGGTGTTGGTGCGGGTCGCGGGTTCACTCGCGGTGCGCTGGCAGCGCGGCGTGCGCGCGGCTCTTCGCCGGCGGACTATCTGGCCGGCCCCCCCATTCGCTCGTACGCATCAATGGGAGGCACGTGGCCGAAAAACTGAAATTCTTCAGCCAGGAAACCACTGGATTGACCTTGTTGGGGGCCTATTAAATGGCGGGCTATGTGTCGTAGATTATAAGTACATGTAGCTATGAACTGTGTAAATATAGAGTACAGCGTAATTATGCTCGTTTTAAAATGATATTTACTTCCTAAAGACTAATATAATTGGTAGGAATACAATACATGTAAAATAAATGTAATTTTATCAATTTAGCTTTAACGTATTTATAAAACTGCTTAAAAATTTGATTTTATAAATGTAAGTTTAATTTCTGAAGTATTTTTAGTACTTTTTTACACAACGTGTTTGTTCTTTAAATGAAAAAAATAAATGTATTATTTCAGATGCAATATTTTTTATGTATGTGGTTGAGAAAATGGAAAGGAACGTAATGTACAGCACACATCCTGTATTATGCGAGCTGACACTTTTTCATTTAATTCCGTCACAAATATTTTCTTACTTTTTTCGTTCACATCTCCAGTTTTAACTAATCCCGACAAAATATTAATTATTTTTATATAGAAAATATGTCACCACCACACCAGAAAAACCACAACCAGTATTTAAAATAAGATTTACTTTGGCACCCTCTAAACTACGAACTGCACTGACCTAAAGGCACTTGATTTATTTGTATTTTTTAGCTTCTATTATCATTATATAATCGACGTAATTAATACATTGTTATATCATTTATATACAAAATTTACTTTTCTGTTCTGTTATTGTATAAAGAGAAGAGATGTTAAAAAGTATTATGGTTCCTAGTCACTTTTTTAGCTCATCTTCTTCAAATTAGTAAATGTGTGAAAATTTTCTGTGAAACTTCGTATTAATTATTCTTAGCCAATATACCAAATTTAAGCTTCATAGCATTGGATTGAATTAAAGCTTACTATTTTGTGCTTTATAATTTTTCTTTTCAGCTTAAAGGCCAAAAGCTCTAAAGCATTATACAAGCCTTAATAATTTTCCGGATTATCAAGATATATATATGACTTAGTATAGGTAATTTGGGATTATATTCCACCGCACCAATCGTGGCGTAGTAGGGGCACGAAGTGTGACTGTAATCGCGGCTAGTTGTGGGTTCAATCCCCACACGAGGAAATGAAATATTTATTTAAATGTATACTTCCATTTCTTCGCTTTGGTGCCAAGGCAAAGTGCGGCGTTGAGTTCCGCCACTGAACACGCTATGACACTACCTGTACAGGAACAGACAGGCATATAGCAGGAACAAAACGTCTTTAATTGTGCCTATAATATTTGTGATAGCTATTCTATATATTATTCTTTTGAATTCTAATAAATTGTTAAAGATATAAGTATAACAGTAGTATTGTCCTGTATATTCTGTCTGCCTTTCTACCTAAGCTTTTAATGTTAAATACCATGTTTACTACTGCATTACTGTATTGGTAAATCTATTCAGAATATTTATATAGTACATACTTAATATATTATTTTAGTCAATATATGTTTTAGCATGTTATAAATATGCTTTAGCGTTGAAAGCTGATGCAGTGGAAGTGGCAGACGTAACTTTAATATACTAATATATTATATGTTATATATTACTAAATATTTTATATATTAAAAAAACGCCCACATATATTAAATTATACAAAATGTTTACATAAATTAATTATTAGTTATTATGAGGTATAAGCTATATTACTGAAATGTTTGCTCTGAACGTGAAAGCTGAATAAACATCCATCCTTACAATTTTTTATATTTATTATTTTAGTAGAAGGGATATGTTAGGCTAGGTTAGTATATATAAGTACAAAGTGGATTAGGTTGAGCATGAAGGCAGACAACAAACGCCAGGAAGAAGAAAAGATAAAATAGATAGATATATGTCACTTTACTAATATATGATTGTAATTCACTAGTTAATTAGTCTTTCTCTTTAACGTTTATGTATATATAAATCCGATTTTTCTATTCATTTCTGCATAAATAATAATGATGTTGATGTGTTGATTATTATTAAATATTAGACAATATTGGCCTATTGGTATAATTTTGGATAAAAGGTGAATATCGTAAATAAAAAAAAACATTTATATTTTACTTCCGGATAGCAGTTTTTAGACCTAATATTTTATGTTTCTAGTTCGCCTTTTACCATAGTAAATGTGATTTTATAGAATAATCTATGCAGAATTGCAGAGCCTAATTGTAGGTACCTACTTGTTTAGTTTCGAGTTTTTTCAATTGAACAATTTTGAAAATATATAGGTAGATAATTAGGAAATATATAAATATTCCTTTATTATAATTCTCTTATACTACAGGTTTTATATTAGGTATATGATATTGTAATGCGTTTTCATATATTGAAATAATATTTTCTAAAAAAAATATCTTATAAAAAAACCATACTAAAAGACATTACCTTATATTGCACAGAAATACACCACAACTAGAGCACAGATCACAAAACTTCAACGATTTTCACTCACTGCACTTACAAAAAAAACACTTATCACAATATATATGGTATACTTCGCATCAAACGGATCCCTGGCTTGCCACCAGCAAGCTTTGCCGAGCTTTGAAGCTCCTACCCGGCAGCGGCCCGCGCCTGCGCGCACAGCACCGGGGCGTGACCTAGACCCTGAAAACACCACCTCCCCGCCCACGCTCACCGAGTTACCATAGTTACGTGGTAAAATGCAACCCAAATTGCAACCGAAAACCACCATGATTAACCATTTCCTTGTGCTACTAACTTCCTTATATTGTAAATTAATGAATATATTTAATTTAGTATATTTATGAAATTATTAGCAAGTGCAAACATTATCAAGCTTCTTTAATAGATATGAGGAAGTAATGGTCTACCTACGCACAGTTTGCTCCTCCCTATAGACGTGCAAGCTTGGTTTGCATTGGTTCTTCCTATTGCTACTTGGACTGGCCTTCCGGGGGCCACTGCAGATGAAAAATAGGAACGACTCAGGTACCCTAGCTCATCTATTATTACGGTCTCAAATACAGTTATATAGCTCAAACATAAAATCATAATAACAATTTATAGTTTGGCCAATGTAGCTTAATGTTTTTCCATTCATATAGTAGGGTAGGCATATGGTAATAAAATTATACCGACACTTACGTTTTTTTTAATGATATAAGTGTCTTTCATTGCACCAAATAATTCTTCTGGAGCAAGAATATGTATTTCAGCTTGATGCTTTTTACCGAAAATAGGACATGAAAGTAATTCATTAATTCGAGTGCGGACTGAACCCTCAACCATCGCCATTACAGACACGAACGTCCCATTGCGATACGATCAATAGCTTCATCTCTTTATTAATTGAATTAAAATATACTGTAATCTAACTCGTTTTACATTATATAGGATACATGATTTTACAAAATAGGAAAAGTCATTTGAATGTGACAATTTTATATTTTTTTGCAGAACAAATACATAACTAAATGACAAATCACTCCGTTTTGCGGCTTGCCAATTCCCAGATATCAATTAGTTATGCTGATCTTCTAGCGAAACCTTACAGCCTATGTTTTAATGAAACGGGAACCTATAATATATCTTGTAATTCCCGAGAAAAAAAATACAAAAAAAACAGCCTCTAAAATTTGTATTTATGTTCATACAATTTATATTTTTCAAAAGTTTCTGGCTACTTTATAAAATAACGATAGTGTATTGGGAAAATATAACTGTTTTAGTTAGTTTCTAAATTATTTTAGGGTCATATCAGGGTAGACAGAGGGAACCTGAGAATCTAGTGTTAAAACATCGTATTTCCATTAAGACACTTCCCTCCTGCTTCCTCTCAGGCTGCTTCAGTGCCGGAACTCAACGCCGCACTGTTATTCATTTTCACGAGTCAGGAACGAACCCACAACCGCCACGTTTACAGTTACGTTTACGTTTATTTATACTGTGTTTCGTTGTATTAATTCTTAATATTAAATTTAAAAATAACCCCTTAAATTCATGTCGGTAATAAAAAGCTGCTAGGAGAAACCCCAGGGCACCCTGAAGGCGACGGCGGCCTGCAACAGGCGGGCCTTCCACCTAGGCGTCGCAGTAGTATGCGTGAGCGATCCTGCGGCGTCTCATTTTGGTGGAGAGGGTTTCCGCTGGGTTTTAGTGGGTAGGTTCGGTTTCACCGGTGAGTCCCACAGTACCGCTCATCCGTAAGGCACTGGCCTTCCGTATGAGCGGTCTGCGTAAATGCATTTCCCAGCGAAAAAAAAAAGTAAAAAGGGTCACCTGCACGAGCGAGGGCGAGCTATAACCGGTGCAGTGATCGATTTTCAATCAACTGTCGACAGATGAGTCTAGTTACTATATTGCTCCAGTTTAAATCCTTTAATTGAATACATATATTCTGTTCTTCATATTAATTATATTTGAATAAAAAATATATAATATTAAACTCTATGTAATATCTTAAAATCAAATCAGATACGACCTAATTTGATCCCGCACACAGCAGGGTAGACAGAGGGAACTTAGGTAAAACACTCCGTTCCCCACTTTCCGACGAATGTGTGAGTGACGCAACTAAACGCTGCGCTTTGCCTCGACACTATCATATACTACATTTTTACAGAATGACAAAAACAAACTTCGATACGAAATATTTCCTAGGTCCTGTTAATGTAGAAGTTATGTTCTAACAAAAATGTCATTTAGTAAAACCAAATACCAATGACAAAATCAAACGGGCCGCCTCACCGACATCGATGCTTGCATAAAATTTGTATTATCTACATGTAATTACCAATAAACATATTAAATATTTCGCTAATCTTTGTCATGAATATTAATTGATATTTAAATTTTGTACTATTCGACAAATATCATTAATTATAACGATTTTAAATTACATTAGGTACTGCTATAAATCGTATGTAAAAGTATTTTTTTAAAATTATATTTAAAAATGTACTGGAATAACATCTTGTGAATTACAACTGTCGTCCTTAAATTTCCGCTTCCATTATATATGTACTAGATAGATCATTCCTTCCATTATAGACCGCCAAACATACGAATGGTGTAATTTGTGTTATTTGAATCAATGTCCTCTTTTGCCTGTCGTGGCGCAGGGGCACAAGCGTGTGACTGTAAACGCGACAGGTCGTCGGTTCGATTCCTCTCGAGAAAATGAAATATTTAAAATTTCGTTTCTTCACTCTGGTGTCGATTTGCCTATCATGCTTCATGCAGGATACAACAAGAAGCTGAAACAAATCCTCCGTCTTGGTTGGTAGACGTTGGTAGAAGTAGTTAGTAAAAGGCAGTAGAGTGAACTCTATAGCATCCATTACGACGATCTTTGTAACATTGTTCATTGGTAATTTTTTTTTGTATATGAATTTAGTATTAACAATTACTATTTACTTTTCAAAAAGTATTAGATAGAGAACTGAACTAAAGTAATTAATTACAATTTTTTTCCTTATTATAAATTTACGTTCTTAAATTAGCTAAAACTCATATAGAAAATATCAATATCGTAAATATTTTTGTTTTTTAATTTCAAATATTATATTAACATATTACTTATATAAACTACAATTTTATCGAAGTAATAATTGTTTAATAATTAAATTATATAATTTAATAAAAGGGAAAGACAAAATAAAATGCATATTATATATATTTAGTAATTTATTTAAAATTTCTTCAATATAAGAATATGTCCGATTCCATCTATATAATACAAGCATTTCAAAAAGGGATAATACCTACAAAAATTACAACCTTCCGTATCTTTAACATGGACTCTTATGCGTTGACTCGTGTGCCAAAAATAATAAAACAAACCTAGAAAAATAATATAAAGTTAATTTTCAAGACTCAAATCATTCAATTTTATCATGGTATCAGTAAAATACAAATTATATAGAAAAATTTCATAATCGAGATCGTATATTGCAGCCTCAATCGAGGTTGTAAAAATAAAATGTACTGTCACACTCTATTTACAAAAAAAAAAATACAATAGTAAATAATAACTCATACGCATATTTACAAAGAATACTTCCATATAAATCACTATAGAACATTGATAATCTCTATCCACACCGAGACCAATAAAAGATACTAAAAGGTTGAAAATGAAACGCGCTCAATAAATAGATTTACTAGTGGACTATGTACATATGTTGACTGGCGAGTATATGGTTAGTTATTCCTCATTTCGGAAAATTATAAAAAAATATAGCCTATTAAAATATTTTAAAAT
>JAEBDU010007210.1:0-15901 GCA_016802625.1 Heliconius numata | reverse complement strand
TCATTATTGCAGAGTGATTTTGGTCATTTAAAAGGAAATAAAATTGCAATAAAGTATTTAATTTACGCATTACGTCTATTTGAATTGTGTTTTGTTTAAATAAATGCTTTAAATATTTGTTTATTGAATGTAGATTTTATTTATTTGAATGAATTTATGATATTGTAAGTTGAATTTATTAGTTTTGTGAGCTTCTAACATTATGTTTATTATGGTAATATTAACTGTAGAATTAACTAAACAAGGAATATTTGATTAATTATAGAAATTTTATATTAAAGAAATATTTTAGTGTGTTTTAATAAGCAGTTTGTATGTAATATAAAGTGTCTCATGCCTCAATCCTCGGAATGCCGGCGGAAAGTGGGGAACGGAGTGTCCTAACACCAGATTCCCTACCAAAATAAAATTGATTAACCAATGTAAATATATACCTTAGTGAACGTCGTTAATTTCTTAATATATTGTATTCTACCTTCAAAATATTAATCTCTTCTTCTCTCTATTCTCTCTTCGTATAATAAGTAGCTAGCAGCAATATATAAGTAAATTAGTGCTTTTTCTTACTGTATCTCGTATACCAAAGTCACGAAGAGCTTAATAGAAGTAACCCCGAAAAGGCACTTGATGTATGCAGCCTGTCTGCCTGACTGATACTGCGTCGTTGGTTCTTAGTTGGGGATCATTGTTGTCCTAAGATTGATGATAGGCTAATCTTGTCCCGATAGAGACCCAAATGCTAATGAACGAACTTCACCCTGACCTTAACGGGATGTGGAGTTTCTTTATTTTTTGGTACGTAATTTGGGCTTATCGTTGTTAAGGAGAACCGTTTGTATTTATTTGGGTTGGTTCATTTCCTCGAGTGGGAATAGAACCCACAAGCTATTGCTTGTGTCCCGATGCAATTTGAAAATCATAATAAAATCACGATATTCTTTACACATTATGACCAAAAGAAGTGACACCTATTTAATACTGCTTAGAATAATTGTTATCCCGGCAAAAAAAGAAAAGCTCATATGAAATAAAAATTTACTGTGAAAAATGAGTAATTAAATAAGCTTTACGAATCCTGGTACTAATTGGAAAATTTAACGTCTGTGTAAAAAATATCCTTGTGTCCTGGTGATTATAGTTTATACAATAATACAAATAAAAACGTATATTTTTAACAAATATTTGTTAATTGTAAAACGTAATGAACCAATTTTGAGAATCATTTAAATGGAAAAGGAAAATTTCAATATAAATTTTAGTTTCCAAAGTGGAAAAATATACAATTTAACATACACTAACGAAAGCTTGCATACGTAAGCTTCCAAGTTTAAATAGATTATCATGTTTTAAATAATAAAGTCAAATATTAGTTAATTCCAAACTGATAACCTTCTTATTTTTTTAATCAGCGAAAACACCTTCTCAAAGGGGGGGTGGGGGGTTCAGAAAGTACCTACTAATGAAGTCTGGTGACAGGATACCATTAAGGCATGTAGAAGTAAGAGCAAACATTTAAATTGGACGCACAAATAAACATTTCATAACAAGGTCCCCGAGGACAAATTTCCTAATTATTATTTGTAAAACAATATTTTACATTTAGCGTTTACTGTAGGTGAGGTCGTTTAGAGCATTACGGTAATACTTTTGTATAACATAATGAACGTATTTCAAGAGATAATCTTGGTTGTTTCTGTTTTATATTGTTATTATTATTTATTTTATTTGGAGTCTGAAGTAAGTGTTTAAATAGCGAATGGTGTGTACAAAAGAAAAATATATATAAAAAGAATACGATAAATTTTTTATTATATTATAGTGGCAGGAGGCCCTTGTAGCATAAGGGTGTAACGCGACGGTTATGGGTTCGATCCCCACTCGAGGGAATGAATTACTATTTCTTAATGTTTACTTACAATATATTGAAAATAGCTATCAGCTTTAAATATTTTTTTTATAAATAATAAATAACCATAGCAGATTCTTATTATTAAAGAAATAGGTACATAGGTTCGATCTAGAGTTCCAATAGCTAAATCGATATTAATGCTGTATTTATTAAATTAATTGGTTGAACGTGTTGTTGAGAAAACAAATCGTTTGGTCACGCAATTCAGATGCGAACTATACCTAAGTAATTGATATTATTAATAGCTTGTTCGACAGAGAAATACATCTTTTCTCTGGATACCGATTCTCCGATACTAATGCCTTCGAATATATTACAGTTTTTTTTTGTGTTTACGTAAGTATTATATGAGTTTATTCTATGATATACTGGTGAAACAAATATTAGCATCCTCCCCTCTCAAATTCATACTTCCTCGTCTTGGAAAAAGGGGTACAACTTATTGGTTCAAGTATTAATATATAGATTAAAAAAAATCTATTATCTTCTTATATTTATTTTCTCATTAAAAATAAGCATTAAATACCAAAAATTTTGCTTAACATCCAAGGTTTTGGGGGAGATAACAATGAGAGCGTTTGATGCGCTCACCGCTCTTTGATCTGACTGCACAGGGTGCCGTCAAATATTTGAGGTGGATTGCCCTTTATTATGACTAGACCCTTTATGGTTGTGCTGGAGTTCGTTGACCATCTTGAAGATGCAGAGACCAAATGTTTTGAGTCAAAACTATAAAGCAATTACATTGCTAACGAAGTATGTAGGTATGCTATACTTGTTGAACTACGAAATTACAATTTCAAATAAGTAAGTTGTTATTTGGTTATGAATTATATTTGGAGGATGAACATGTATGGAATTAATGTCTATTGAATGTCAGGCAGGATAGCTGGCAGCTAATGTAATAGTAAAATATACTTTGAAAATGAGCAACTTGCCGGCTCTTCTCAGCAGAACTGCCTTCCGAACCGGTGGTAGCTTTTTGTTTATATGTTCATTCGACGATTCAAAAGTGCTTTTAATAGTTTATTTGAATAAAGAATATTTTGAATTTGAATTTAATATATTACTGAGGCCAGGCCTGGTGCAGGTCTATTTCTTCGCTCTGGTATCAGGGCAAACGGCAGCGCTTAGTGCTGCCACACGCAATGACTACAGAATTCGGCGGAAAGTAGGGAACAGAGTGTCTTAACCAGAGCGAAGAAATGAAAATATAAATGTAAATAAATAATCATTTCCTCGAATGGGGATCGAACCTACAACCAGTTGATTTTACAGACACATTTTGTGCCCCTGCGCGATCGGCCTCAATTTAGATAATCGACTGTAATATTTTTTATATAATTGACTGTTATAATATTTAACATTGCCTTTATATTTAGCTTATTGGGGCTAAATATTTTAAATTAATTATAAAGCGAGAATAAAAGTATATAGAGATGTAGTTCACCCATTTTTTCACCCAGTTGAAAGACGATGTATACTTTTCTCAATATTAGTTTCACTAAAATTAAAATCATTCGTACTATATAATAGTATCAAAAAAAGGGTTCATCGATTTGCATAAAATAATTAAATCCAACCTGCCTATACAATACATTGCATAAATTTAGCGAAGGGAAAAAAGAATTCGCTGCAAGTATTCGGTATATGTGCTATTAACATACAGACAGCCATCAGATAAGAGTGTTTTGTAAAATTTAGTGTATAGTATGTAATTACAGGCCGGTGATAATATCACGAGGACACGCCTTCGGGCCATCGTATCGTGTTACATCTTTTATAACATATATAGATATAGATGTATATATAAAAATAAATGTTTGTCTGTACGTACTTTATATAATCGTAAACTATGCATTTGATCATGTGATAATCTTTAGCAAAATTGTTGTGGGAAGAAGATTTCTGAGCTGGTACGACCAATTTTTGTCAGATGTCATCACTGTCATTCCATTCATTCCGCATCGGAAGACCTTCTGGTCTCGTCTCGAAGATTTATTCGTTTACGCAGCAGATGGAAAGACGAGAAATAATGTGTATCCCTATGGGATTTTCAATAAATACCCAATTGGAGCGCTGCAATATCATATTTTTTTCCAATTGATCAAAATCAATAAATTGACTCAAAATCATTTGAAAATTTGTGTAATATCTTTCCTTCAAGTTTAGTTGGTGGCGTCAACGAGCCCAGGAGAACACAGCTAGTATACTATATAATATGCTGGTCTAATCATAAAACTGCACCTACATTTTGGGAATGTCGGTTCCTTATCTAATTATTTATGGAATTTACCAGAACGATAACTTTATCTACTATAGGACAAAAGATAAAAAAATTGTATCAGTCAATCATGAATCATGAAGGAAGTGGAATATGTATTAATGGTTTTTTAATGTTTATTACTCGAAATAAGATAAGCTAAACTCATTCGAAAAACTAAACTTAGAAACTTACGTCATTCTGATATTTTATTCTAATGATATAATTCGATATCTTTCTTTATACAGATTTGAAGAACATTTATATCATAGTTATTAATCAACGTTCTTCAGAATAAGATTTGAATTCACTACCCTCCATATATAATAAAGAAAGTCTATACACTAATCGAAACATTCGTAAAATATGGTTATATTTCACCTGCATTTCCCACCAAGTACATTGAAAGCGAATCTCGTGCCACCACAAATTCTTGCACAACCGACGTTTTAATTAAACACCAGTTAATTTCGGCTATTAAAAGGATTCCATTTTTTTGTTCACATAGGAACCACCTCTCGACCACTTGTTGCCACTTCCCACGCGACCGATCTGCATACATTTCCAGTCTCTTTCGTTCTCGCACTTAGCATAAAACAAGCCCGACACCAAGTCATTATGCATTCTCGGATTTCGAGGTAGTGCCGCATAAATTTACGCCATTATCAAAATATCATGAGACCGATGCAGACCGAGCATGAAATGGATTTAACCAGTTTAGGGGTCATTAACGCACGCAACGCGTAATGTTTCACCAGTTTTATTTGGTGTGATGGTTACTAGGTAGTAGTGGCTGCGTGAGATTGTACACGCGACAGGTTGTGGGTTCGATTTCTAATCGAGTTAATGAAATATTTAATGTATTTTATATTTATTATCTTCGCTCTGGTATCGAGGAAAAGCCCGGCGTTGAGTCCCGCCACTAAACACGCAATGCTTTTAGAATTTGGTGGAAAGTGGAGAGCGGATTGTTTTAATCCTAGGCTCCCTAAGCTTATCTTGCTACATGCGGGATTCAGCGTGAAGTTGAAAAAAAAAAAACTAGTTGCAGTCTGCATGCGTGTGTATGAGCTGGGATGCAAATAAAATTTTAAATGAAACCTAATGAACTTACAGGAGGCTTAATTTAATCATCTGCGTTGATTAAGGCGTGTTTCCTTTTGTTTTTTGTGGTTTTTCGTTTTGAATATTTATATATTTAAATCAGATATGTGGATCGGGTAATAGTAAATAGGAATATTTCTTTATTAGGGTTCCGTACTGCAAAAAGTAATAAGAGAATCCTTATAGGATCACTTTGTTCTTCGTCTCTCCTTCTGTCAAGATCATTTGTATTGAGATAGCATGGAGAAATTAGTATCAAATTTTAGGGTCTATGGTTTCTTGAAGCACAGAAAAAACCCAGCTTTTTAGTCAATGTAATCAAAAGATACGAGCATTCATGCATAGTTTTTGTTGCATTACATAGGGTACTTCTTGGTAATTATGTGATACTTTTTATTGCATCAATGCTATTCTTAATTAAATTGATAATTACAAAATTCAGTTATAAATACTAGATAAAAGTCCTATTATATCATATTATTCAAACAATTTTTGAGTAATACAAAAAGAATTTAAAACCGGAATTTTCTTCAATCTTTCAACAAAGATGGGTGGAATTCTGGTGTGATTCATGAAGGCGGACGGAGACTTCCGTAGATTTATGGTGGTGCCCGTGACGTGTGACGCGCCAAATACCTGTGATAAGTGGGAGAATTAACTACATAATTGCATGTATGCTACGAATTTCAAGATTTATATATATGTAACTGGAATTTAGAATTATTATGATATTATTTATTTATTATTTATTATGAATTATTATGATACAGACGTAGCAGGGTAGACAGAGGGGGCATGAGAATCTAGTGTTAAGACATGCCGATTCCATTAACATACTTCCATTCCCCACTTTTCGCCGAATTCTACAGGCATTGTATGTTGAGTGGTGGAACTTAACGCCGCGCTTTATCTCGTCACCAGAGCGTTTAATTTAGTTCATTTTGGCAAGGAACAAATTTTGAATCCTCGAACCAATGCGTTATGTTCGATTAACTCTACAAAATGCATGAAACAGAGAGAAGCCAGTGAAAAAAAAATGTTTCTAATATAAGTAAAACTTAAAAGTGACTATAATATTAAAAGTTGATTTTAATCTACTAATTGAGTTATATAACAAAATTTCTACAAAGTTGTCACATAAATAACTTCACTAAAATACACAATATCTAAACAACACCAGTATTCCAAGTACACTCACTAATTATAACAATTTACCAAAATTAATAGTTTCAGGCAGAATAAAATAATAAGGCACATTTAGGGCACGTGTAGCTCCATCCATCGCCTTAATTGCCGACAGCCGGGAGATAGGTCCCGAGTTATGACGTCACATAACGTGCTAATGACGTCATAACTGCATTGCTCCCGCTCGAGCCCAGCAATGGATGCAATGCAATTTACTAAGTACCAGCTAACGTGATGCTACCGAACTTTACACCTGTCCGCTTAAAGAAAAGTCGGGAAGTAGGTTTTATTAAAGTTAAGTTTCACTCAGAGATGGCGGTTAGCGTTTAAATATCGTTAAATCAGTCCTTTGGTTATAGTTTTCAAGCTTGCCAGTCAAGAACAAATCATTTTGTCTATATCATGTTTTGGTCGTTAAATCGGTATCTAAGCCGAGTTTATGATAGCAATTTGACTTCTATGAATATGGTTGTATAATTTCGATATAACATTTTTATTATAGTAGTGACATACATTATTATCATTAAAAATCTTAAAAAAAATTTTGGATATAGGTAATAATTATTCCCTTCTTGGATATGCATTGTATAAATTTAAAGCACAATGGATTAGTAATATCCTTATCGATTTTTTCCGAATTATTATTAGTCATTTTTATTTATAGGCCGACGTGCCGCAGCGGCACAAATGTGTGACTGTAACACGACAGTTGTGGGTTCGATCCCCACTTGAAGAAGTGTAATATTTATTTACGTTTATATTTCCATTTCTTCGCTATGGTGGCGAGGCACAGCGCGGCGTTGAGTTCTGCCATTCAACACGCAATGCCTTCAGAATTCGGCAGAAAGTGAGGAACGTGTCTTGACGCTAGGTTCCTTCTGCCTACTCTGCTATGTGCGGGATACAGCGTGAAGCTGACCATAATATTGTGATCGTCAATCGAAAATAGAGATTAATTAAAGTATTAAAGTTGACTTTTACTTTTTCATCTTTTACCAGATTTTACATTTTAGTTCCATCAACCTTTAATAAATATACAAAATAGTATATAATTCAATAGAAACTATTAACATTTACTGTAGATTTCAAAAACAATATAATAAAAAATATTATTGCATTCGATAATGCGGATCAGAAGTTAATGAGAATAATTGGTTGCCTATAGACAATACATAATAAATCCCACAATCGTACCGTAAAACTGCGTATATGAGCAGTTCAGCATTATTATTTAAATAATAATAGCTTATATTTATTAGTTTTGTTGTAATAGAATGAGCTAAATTGGTTCAAAACATATTGAAAATTGAATATACAGCAAAACGGTATATTCAAACGGTTTATAGTGTTATAAATTATTTAATAAATCAACATTAATAAATAAATATTGGTGCATTGTGCATAATTATATGAAAAATAAGGAAAGAAAATTTTTTTTGTTGGTTTCACGCTTTATTCCTAAAAGCTCAGCAGTTTCTGCATTCCTTTTTTCCTTATCCTGATCTACCTCTTCATTTACGCTCTTTTCATGCTTTTTTTCTGACCTTCCTCCATCGATACTGTGTTTTTAAAGGTCAACTGCTTTTAGGTTTTTGGCAGAAACGGCCAACACTTTTCTTTTAACGTATTATATAAGAAAACAGATAACAATGCTATATTTATATTAAACTGATATGAGTTTTCTGTTTATAAATTGATCTTTTTATAAATAAAATATTCAATGCTACATCTGGGTCACAGAGGCTATAGCTCGATTGATTTTTGTATGATACGATAAGAATTTAGAAACTACTAGTATTTATTTCAATATTTTTATTCTGAAGTTCATATATTAAATATGCAACATTTACATGAACTTAACAAGACAGAGTTCATCGAGAAATTAATTTTAAATCAGCTCTATACAAATCACAATTGAAATCTGAGAACATTTAAATAGTATGTTTATTTTCGATTTTTTTAGTTAGTTTAGTTTAACTACCTACGTGAAACTACCCCGACGGCATTAAACACTAGACTAACACGAGAAGTAAGCGATACTTTATAAACATGACTCTCCTCTATTTATATAATACTTCACGCTGTTTCCAGGACATCAGCTTAGGCAGAAGGAACTTAGTGTTAAGTCACTCCGTTCACCTTTTTCCACGGAATTCTGGTGGAGTTACGAGTTGAGAACTCAACGACATCAGAGTGAAAAAATGAAAATATAAATTTAAATAAATATTTCATTTCCTCGAGTGGGGATCGAACCCACTATTAATAACGTTTACAGTCACGCACTTGTGCCACGACTGGCCTCAAGTAAGAACTTAATTACCACAATTTTATCAATTAATAATTTCGCTTAACATTCTATTCAGAAATATATCCGAAGGGAGTTTGATGGGAATTACACACAAGCTTTGACGTTCCATAAGTTTTTTATACAGGGGATTCCGACTGAGCGCTATAATACGAATTTAATAAAAATTTAATCCCGTTGTCATGCAACCGCGTACAATGCCTTACCGTATAGAGTTATAGACTATAGCTGTTAATATCTAACGACGGCATTCCGTTACCCGTTCGCGTAAAAAAGTATGATATTAAATTATATATAAAAGATTTTATCTTATAAAGCAGGGTAGGCAGGATGGAGCATGTTAACTTAGTGTTAAGACACTCCGTTCATCATTGAATCCACTGAATTCTTGTTGAGAGAAAGCGTGTTGAATGGCGGAACTCAACCCTTTGCCTCGTTACCAGAGGGAGGAATTAGAAAATATTTAATATTTCATTCCCCCGAATGGGATTTGAACTCACAAACCGTGTTACAAGTTACATCTCGTATACAATCATCAAAGAGCCACGATGTTCTCAGAAAATATTGCAACGTTAAGTTGACCCACTTTTTGTCGTCCGATTTCCTTGAAAATTTGCATACCTTTTACGATTCGATGACAATACAATATTTCTATAGGAACAATCTGGTATTTACTAGAATCACCAAAGAAAATACGTTAAAAATATGTAAAAAATTGTAAAGAATATTTTTGTATTACACTTAATTTTTTTCAGGCTCCCTCCACCTATCCATTTATGTGCGAGACAAACTTCACGCTATATTTAGCACATATCATAGCAGGCAGAGGGAACCTGGGAACCTAATGTTAAGGCATTTTCATCCTATAAAATTAAAAAACAATAACATATTTAAGTAAAACGCGAGTAGGGAATACACTGATTACAAAAGCTCGCGTGCTTCAAAAGCGTAGATCCTCTAGGTGTAATGTAATGAGTTGTTCGACGATCGCTCGCTGCGAGATGTGATTGATTTTGTGATAAATTGCCGTGTTTGTTTGTACTTCGCTTTAGTATCGATGTTTGTTTATTACTTAGAATATACTTCCCGTGTTTACTTGTTCTTCTTTGGTTTATTTATTACTTAAAGACTACCGGCGTCTTTGGTGGAATCAGAATAGTTATGGATATTTATATGGGAATAATATTTATATTTAAATAATTAATGTCTTTACGCTTGATATAGCATATTTAGGGGTATAGAGGGAAGCTAGTGTTAAGACACTTTGTTCCACATTTTTTTGCCGAATTTTTGACGTATTGCGTGTTAAGCGGAACTCAACATCAGATTGTGTGAGAGCGAAGAAATAAAAATATTCATCATCATCATCATCATCATCATCATCATCATCAGGCCTCTCCAATGGCACACCACTGAGCTCGATCTTCAGCTCTTCGCATCCAGCCGTTGCCCGCCACTTTGCGAATATCATCACCCCATCTAGCTGGAGGATGTCCTACATTACGCTTGCCGAAGCGTGGTCTCCACTCCACTATTAAAATATCAATAAACAATAATTCATTCCCCTGAGTGGGAATGGAACCTACATCCGACGCGTTACAGAAACACCCTTGTGCCGCTACGCCACGACGGCCTCAATGTTCAAAATTAAGTCCACTTTAAACTAAAATAAAGTCAAAAATGAAGTTACAAATTCAGACCCCAGAACATAATATTTTACACAATTCATAACAACAACCTTAACGATATATTTAGCTTTAGGGAGTATTGTTTAAAAAACATATTGTGACAACAGAAAGTATTAATTCCACCGAAGTGAGCTCTCAACAAATATTTCGAGTGGACCGGAGGAACGCCTGAATTGGTCGATATAACGAAAGGGATGCTCTCCCAAAGGATTCAGATAAACAGTTTAAGTATTCTCTTTCGCAAACTTTGTATACGAAATTCAATTCACAAAATAGATACTTAGCAAACAAATGCTAATATTTAGGTATGAGGCTTAATTTATTCAAAGTTTTTGGTAATGAGATAATTTCTAAATATTTTCTTTTCTATTTTTGATATTATGTATTATTAAGTTTTTATATTTAAAATATTTTTCATAAAAATTAACACAAGTATAAGTGTTATAAATAAACATAAGATTTGAATAGTTCTCTGTCTTGGTTCGATGTCTAGATAAAATGTTTTAAATATAATTTATTAATTTATAACAATACTAGAGACTCAAACGCTATTTCGCTCTCTTAAACATATTTTTTTCATAAAAAAAGTATCCTGTGTCCTTTCTAATATCTCCAAAAATATGTGTACAAAGTTTCATAATAATCGATTTAGTAGTTTTGGCGAGAAAGCGTAACAAACAAACTTACATACACATTTATAATATTAGCACGATGATATAGCAATGAAAGGCAATTATAGATCTTGTAAATAGCCCTACAAGGACTGGTGGCTTTGTCTACCTCGTGACAGCTAAGCGAGTAAACTCGTATGTCAAGTAATACATCTTTCGACGATGACATGAGACCCGAGGGGATGAGGTTCTGAGTTACAAGGACTGACGACAGTTTGAGATGAAACGCTAAATGTATAATAGTGTATTCATTGTTTCGCCTTTAGAGAACAGCTTTTGATATTAATATACTGTTAGAGCTGTTTGTTATTAATAAAAGATCTCGCTTAAGGGAGTTTAATATAATAAATTAGCTTTTATATTGTAGCATTAGTTAGCGTTAGTTTAGATATCACAAATGGTTAACGAACGACTGTGGTAAAGAAAAGTGTACATAGCAGAATAGACAGTGGGAACCTGGGAATCTAGTATTCATACTTCCTTCTCATTAAGATCCTTCCTATCCCCAAGCAGAATATACAGTGGGAACCTGGGTATCTTGTATTCAGACTCTCTCTTCCCATTCTGATCCTTCTTTTCCCCACTTCCCGCTGAATTCTGGAGGCATTACGTGTTGGATGGTGGAACTCAACGGCAAGGAAATGAAAATATTAAATATTTTATTTCTTCGAGTGGGAATCGAATTCACAGCCCGTCACATGCGTCAAGCCGGTCGTAATGACTGCCTATCTCCCAACCGATGCGATATGAAGCGGCTAGGTAAGTGTCTTAAAACTATCAAAAATTGCTTAAATTTCAACATTATATATAAATTTCAATAGTCCCTTTAACTATTAAAAGAATTACATAGAATTAAATATGAAACATGACTGACATACGCAAATTATAATAAAATGAGGTGAAAAAAAAAACCAAAAGTTTCGTAGCCACATCGTTCTGCCGGCAACAAGCTCGTTACTGGGAGCAAATTTTCCGGATTGGAGATTGTCGATTAGAGATGATCGAATCCTTGCCAACTGGAGACCTCCAGGAAATTGTTATGACACTATTTTGACGAAACATTTGATCTGGGCCATATTTTCGTCATTTCGTCTGTTGTTTTGGCAGATTCCTTGCTTTATTTCTACCATTTAGATATAGACTTTATTTATGGTTCATAAATAATCTGTGTTTGGGTAAAAGGAATTGAAGAGAGGCTTAAAAGGTAAATATGAAATCCAGCACAGTAATATTTTTCTTTTACTGTCTGTTGCATATGAGTCTTTATATGCTTCTGAGATTTTCTCTAGCACCAAAGGAATTTCGCAAGAATACAGACTATGCAGATGTTAATGAAATTATTTCTGGGAAAGTAAGATCTGAGACGGGTGCATTGCCCTGGGAGCGAGCAATTTGCATTTTGAATACTAATGACTGGCTGCACTCACAGGCGACAAGGCATAAGCACTATAGAATAATAATAAAACAGCGTAAAGTGTAATTACTGATACGAAAAGCTGTTAGTACTTAAGACGTTCTAGATTTGCATAAGATGCGACAGCCAGCTTTATTTGCATATCTCGAGTTTTTGAACGATCGCCCGCTTTTAGTCGTCCGTCCGTTACCTTGCAATATTGCATGATCGTTGATGGCCTGATAAAATCGCTAATGGTTTCTAACTATTACGTATATCAATTATATTTTTCGTTTCATTTTGCCGATTGTATGTAGAAATTATGTAAAAGAGTGAAATATCTTAAGTATTTAAATATTTAAATTTCATATTATAAAATTGTAATATAAACGGGGATATAGAATCGTTAATACGATTAATTGGATTCGATGGAGTAGATTCAAATTTATAGGTTCCACTTTCTCTACAAAGTTGCTTTATAGTGGAAGTCACGATGTACCTAGTAGTTCGCAAGCTATATAAAATTCACGACCGAACGCGTAACACTGAAAGTAAATTATTACATGGTACTAACGAAATCTAAGTTAAATAAATGTTAGCTTTCTATAGAAAAAATGTTTATTAAATTACATCTAAAACCAATGATGTTTATGCAATAATGTATTCAGAATAGATAATGTCAAGGTCGCCATTTTTATTGACATTCCCAGAGGATGAGTGCGCCGTATCGGCTTAGTTTAGGATCCCCCTTGGTCGAATAGAAAAACAAAGCATATTTTTTCGTTTTCTCATATCTGATATCATTTGCATGAAAATTTCATTATCTGAACTCCCTTACATATTGACAACGTCAATATATTCAGAAATGTTTCATATACCAAAATTGTGATATAAATAATTCTACTTTTTTTTTTAGCTTTATGCTATAGTATGCAGACACTCTGTTCCCCACTTTCCGCCGAATTCTGGAGACATTGCGTATTGCGTATAGCGTGGCGGTACTCAACGCCGCGCTTTGCCTCGACACATGAGAAATGCAAATATTAAATATTTAATTTCCTCGAGCTGGAATCGAACCCACCTTTAGGGTTTAAAAACACACTTAATATAATAATTATATAATATTAGTGCCTAAATCTTTATACTAAAAAGAGGTTAATCGGCATTTAAAGAATCTTTTACAAATTAGGTCAGGAGTATCATCTGTTATCAATCTTCGATCGAGGCAATGCAAATTAACTTAGGTTATATAATTTACATATCTCTATTACATATTTGAATAATTATTAGTTGACATTTAGCTGTTTATTGTATTATAGTCTATTGATGTTTTAATGCCATATATTAACTAAAGAACTGTTGTATTAAACCTAAGTACAGATTCATTTTTTTTTATCTATATAAGGGTAAGTAAGAGAGAACCTAGTGTAAAGACACTCCGATATCTTCTTTCTTAAATCATTTCGAATTTGGGCCATCGCGACGGTATGAAGTTATTTTATATTAAAACAGTTTGTTTATACGATTTCAAGTGTTATGGCAATGTCTACAAAATGATAGGCGATGCTTTTATTAAATTTTCTCACATCGCTTGACTAATGTTGCCCAGCTGACGCGTATCCGACTGAATTACTTTCTCTTTTCACTCGCTTCTGAAAATTTGGGGTCCATTTATATAAGAATGACAATGTTATTAAATAGAATATGTCCTATAAATGTTGGGGCCAGTCTTGGCGTAGGGGTACAAGCGTGTGGCTGAACGATAGGTTAGGGGTTCGATTATCACTCGAGGAAATTAAATGTTTAATATTTTCATTTTCTTGATTGGTATCGAGGTATAGCGCAGTGTTGAATTCCGACACTCACCACGCAATGCTGCCAGAATTCGACGGAAAATGTGAAACAGAAGTGGAGAAAGAAAAAAAGGATAGCATCATCGATTTCTTCCGTTTAATTATATATGTATATGTTTTCTATCGATTCATCATCATTATCATTGTAATATATGCATGGTATGTATGCGTGCAAAAACAGTGAGCTGTTTTCATGATAAGAGACAATAAAATAAAGTGCAAATATGCGTGTTATACGTGCGTGCGAGAAGACGATATCTTTGCGATTGTGTGATGAGTGTTTAGAATATTTTTTTTATTTACTTATTGAAAAGATTTAGTTAATAAAAAGAATCAGCTTCACTCTGTATGTACACAGCAGGGTAGACAGAGGGAATCTAGTGTTAAGACGTAGTGTCTTCCCCAATTTCCGTCGAATTCTGGAGGCATTGCGTGTTGAGTGGCGAAACGGTAAACGTCGCGCTTTGCCTCGACACCAGAGCAAAGTTCATTTTCAAAAATTTATTTTTTTCGAGTAGGGATCGAACACAACCAGTCACGTTGACAGTCAACAAAAGATTTAGCAAATTTTTCATAAATTTTGATCTTATTAAAATATTGGCTATTTATAATTTACTCTAATTACTAATAATAATTATGAAAATAGTGTGAAATATAAATTTAAAATATTTTATAATACAAATATTCGAAAAGTACTTTTTTTTTTAGTATTTTAAAAGCTTTTATTAGCACTTGCCGTTTTGTCTGTTTGTGTATATTAAGGCTTGCAAGCTCAATTTGACCTACTTTCCATAGTCCCATTGAACTGAAATGTGGAATATGACGTCAGCTTGGTTACAATGACACTGAAATGGCATATAATCAATATTGTCGTTAATAGATGCCGCAACAAAATGGCAGATTACAATTTTTTTACACAAAACTACCACCATAATGGGTAATATGAGTATTAATTTTTTTTAAAATACATTAGACATCACAGTAAAATATAAATGAAATAAAAATTAAAAAAACCTTTAAATGAATAAATAATATGTGTAACGAAGAAGCCACAGTCCTAATTGAACCTGAAATGATGGAAACCTTTACTCTATCCAATTTAGTCAGTATATTAAAGAAGGTATAAGTAATATTTGAACTTAATAAACATTTTTATCATCTTTTAAGAATTTAAACTCTAAAGTCTAGTCTGTTTGTCTAGTAATATAATAATTAGTAGATAATTTTTCCTATAAATAAGTATAATAGTTATATTTTAATACTAAATTATTAAGTATGATAATAACTCAATCTACCAAAGCTCTTTTAAAACAAATAATCTAACCAATAAAGCGCTCAATTTAGTTACATCATTGTTCTATTCAATTCGATCATTGGAATAAAGTGGGGACTTAAAAGGCGAACGATTTTCAACATCCACAATAGCAAAACGTTTGTTCTTGTTCACATTAATTAAGAATGTTATTTGCGAGCACTACAGAGTACAGAGTACAGATCGAGCTCTCGGGGCGGCGATTCCACGAAATTCAT
>JAEBDU010007208.1:0-19581 GCA_016802625.1 Heliconius numata | reverse complement strand
TTTGAAAATTGAAATATCGATTATGCGAATGATCTTCTCAACAAAGTAAAAATTAGGTCATATTAAACATAACATAATAATTGCATACCAATACTGTCAATGCTGTTCATTAATTAAA
This sequence comes from Heliconius numata, assembly GCA_016802625.1. Taxonomy (NCBI): domain Eukaryota; kingdom Metazoa; phylum Arthropoda; class Insecta; order Lepidoptera; family Nymphalidae; genus Heliconius; species Heliconius numata. Next base: position 19,463 of record JAEBDU010007208.1, on the reverse strand, counting down.
GTGCAAAATACACTTCCGCTGAATATTTGATTTGCATATAGTGGCTTTTGTTTTAAATAAATATATTTGCATATTTTTATATGCAAAATTAATACTTCAGTTCATTCTTAGTATACAGTATTAATCAAATGATATTACTTTTTCTTTCTTTTTTTATTAAAATACTAGTGGACGCGCGCAGCTTCGCTTGCGTAATTAGGGGTGAATTCTAATAAACCACGAAACATGTGTTCAATGAAATATTTTTAAGAGTCTAAATTTCAAATTTTATAAAAATCGGTGGCGATTTAAAGATTTTTCCATACAAACTTTCAACCCCTTATTTGCACCCTTAGGGGGTGAATTCTAGAAAACCATGAAACACATGTTCAATTAAATATTTTTAAGAGTCTAAATTAAAAATTTTATAATAATCGGTGGCGTTTTAAAAAATTTTCCATACAAACTTTCCACCCCTTATTTACACCCTTAGGGGAAGAATTCTAGAAAACCATGAAACACGTGTTCAATTAAATACTTTTAAGAGTCTGAATTTCAAATTTTATAAAAATTGGTGCCGATTTAAAAAAAAATCTATACAAACTTTCAACCCCTTATTTGCACCCTTAGGGGGAGAATTCTAGAAAACGATGAAACACGTGTTCAATTAAATACTTTTAAAAATCTAAATTTCAAATTTTATAAAAATCGGTGCCGATTTATTTTTTTTTCCATACAAATTTTGAACCAGTATTTCACCCCCTTAAGGTAAAAATTTTTCAAAATCCCTTCTTAGTGGATGTCTAGATTACGAAAGTAAACATCTGTCCAAATTTCACGTTTCTACGCACAGCGGTTACGGCTGTGCGTGCGTCTTACCTCAGTCAGTGAGGACAAGTCCTTTTATATATATAGATAAGATTTGTAATTTATACAGGATGGAATCGTCTACGCTCCTTTTATGGCAGCAGCATATAGAATAAAATGTTTTAAGTTCATACCTAAAAAATAATCAAAATTCGTCTACAGTTCAGACGTAGGATTTTTTTTCATTTTACTATTTTTATCCGTTATTTATTAAGTGTGAAACTGTTTACTACAAAAATAATAGACGTGGCCGATTTGTCACTTTCATTCTTAAAAAACATACCAGAACGAGAAAGAACAGAATGTGGCTTCTTAGAATATAAGCTAAAAATAAACAAAATATACTCTAAAAATTTCACGGTGCGTATTGAGGGGTGGAACTCAACGCCGCTCTTTACCTCGTTACCGGAGCGAGGAAATTAAAATATTTAATATTTCATTTCGAACCCACACCCACCCACGATCTGTCGTGTTAAAGTCACAAGCTTATGCGCCACAACTGGCCTAATTCTATTTACTTAAAAATAAGCATATAAATAAAGATATAAGTATAGATTGCGAAACGATAAAACTTCTCTAAGTACGTACTTGAAAAACTGATTAATAAGATAAACGACCCTTCAACACCGATCTCAGATCGGGTGCTAATGGGAATTTTATTTCTTTTTATTGATACTATTACTTAAAGTTTTTAGGTAAACATTTGCTATGATTTTGATATATATACAAATTAAAAAAAGTTTAGTTTTACTTTAATTCTTTTTTTTCTGATGTGAATCCTATTGTAGGTTCAGGTCACTTTCGAGTAAAAGTTTATATATAAAACGTATATGTATGTAACTACGATTTATTTAGACAAATTACAGCGTTGAAATCCGCCTTCCACGCGCAATTTAATGAAGCAGAGAGATATTTCATTCGAGTCCCCTGCCAACAACGCAAATGGGAAAAAATATATGGAAGATACTTTATAAAATAAAAAAAGGAAATTTATATTATCTGAGGTAAAATTAACTTTTTAGAGTTTCGTAGCTCAAAAAAAAACTGAAACCGTTATAGGATCACTTTAATACTCGTCTGCCCATCTGTGAAGATCATATATCTCCAGATTGCGTGAAGGTATCGAGCTGTAATTAATAACCAATATTCAGGTTTAAGGTCCCTTGAAGCACATAAAAAACCGGTGGACCTACACTTATAAAATTTGGCACGAATTGAGTACAGTAAAGATAAAGAAAAAAATCTGATAATTGAAATTTTTACATATTTCATAGAAAACAAATATTACAGACTTATATTTATAGTTGTGTGTGTGTGTGTAGATTAAAAATGTGTGAAAACCTGTCGGATTCGTACTTTTTTTTTTGTGAAATACGTATGCAAAATATATTAAAATCAAAAAAAACTTCATGCTGTATTCCACACACAGCAGGATAGGCAGAGGGAACCTAGTGTTAAGACACTCCGTTCCCCACTTTCTGCCGAATTCTAAGGCATTGCTTGTTGAGTGGCGAAACTCAACGCCGCTCTTTGCTTCGACGCCAGAGCGAAAGAGTGAAAAATATACTAAAAACATAAATATTTATTCAAATTCCAATAGCTATTTCCAATTCAAGCCGTAAAGATTTTGTCAATTCGTTCGTAGAGTGCATATAAAAGTGCTTTCGATATGCGCTACGTGCTACGAGCTTTTCACGGTGCGCTGCTACGAACTATAAATAATGTATCAAACAACGTAGAATCAACGCAACGCCGTATCGTATATCATGCTTGCCATTGACTGGAAAATGTCACGCTTTTTAAAATAAAAAAAATATAAGCCATACGTTTTAGCTATATTTAAGCTATTAATGACCATAAGGCCGCAGGATTACAAGGCCCGGCGTTGAGTTCCGCGAAAGTGGGAAGCGGAATGCCTTAACACTGAAGCTGATTTATATGTAAGCTATCAAATTAAGCTATTTATTACCTATATGAAAAATCATTTTTATTACCCTGTATATTTTACGAAAAATACCTACTTTAATTAATTTTTAATGTAAACTTCAAATAAATTACAAAATGTTTCAAAGACGATACTCAAATTATTATTAGACCGTACATTATTACAAAATACCAAAAGTCAAAGTCGTTTCAAGTATAACTGGTGACCGTGTTACCAATTAACCGGTTGGAGTTAATAGACGTAAGTAGGCCATGGACCCTCAAATAAGCTGAATTAGTCAAACGGCAAAGGGTACACAATCATCATTTAGTAAATCTTGATATAATATATGAGGCCAATCGTGATGTAGGAGCAGAAATTTGTGACGTGACTGGTTGTGGGTTCGATCCTCACTCGAGGAAATTAAATATTAAATATAGTTCTCTCCGTTTGGTGTCGAGGCAAAAGGCGGCGGTGAGTTCCTCTACTCAACACGTAATGCCTCCAGAATACGGCGGAAAATAGGGAACGGAGTGTCTTAACACTAGGTCCCCTCTGCCCACCCCGCTGTATGAAAGATAATATAAAATTCAAATTATAAACAGTACGACGCGGCGTTTAGAAACAATTCGTAATACTTAAAACGTACCTTGTTTTCGCCGCATTGCAGTTGCTTTATGATTTTGCGGTTTTATACAATATGCAAACACGAGGCCTACTCTCTGACCAATCCTCACGAGAGTTTCATTTGCATAGAAATCCGTATAAACTGCTAACCGCGCCGTAAAAGGCCCAAATGTTCCGCATAAATTAAATTTTATTTTATTTAACATTAACCTTAAGCATTCGTTTTTCATATTTTTTTAATAAAAAACAAGAAATAGAAGGACAGTAGGTGCTTTACTGCTCTTCAGCATCAGGATTATGTAGATAGGGTGGATAATAAAAATAGAAAAGCCTTACAAAACGTGGTTTCCATATAAATTAATATAGTAAACGAAAATTTGCGTAACTCCGTGAACTCCGTCCAAGCGTTTGAAAGATTTTTATATTACCTTTGAGAATTTTTACCCGCTTAAGTACAGAATGTTGGCCGATATATGTATGTACGAGTACTTACTGTTAAGCTTTTATATACGAAAATATTTCTATTATTCCGTAATTGGTTGGTTTGGTTATTCGTAAAATATTTGACTTTTACGGTTCGTGAGAATGGTATATATAGGTAATCGTATGCAAATCAAGTATTTATTGAAGCAATGCTTAAAATGTTATGGTCAAATTTCTGCATATTTCGGAGGCTATTAGAAGATTTTTTATATAATCTTATATAATTTATTGTCGTTAGGTATTTCCTAATAAATTAATGGTAGATAACAAAGTCAGAAGAATGGTAGATAAATTATATTAAAACTATAAAATTTATTAACCTCTTGAGATTTTATTTTCCAGTTTCAGATATTACATACTTATATTGCACTGAAGTATTTGTAGGTTTTTAATTTCATAATCAATCTGGTCGCAGTTCAAATAAACAAGACACTTGTTTTTAATAAACTTATACTTTTTATGACCTCAAAGAGGTAAATGTGTTGTTATTTTCCTTTTTGTAACGCCAGCTTTTGTGGAAAGCCAAAGTAAGAAATGTAAAAGTTTCTATTACAACGAAAACTTTTGTAGTGTTGTTATGATTCGTTATTTTACTACAGAATTATACAGTGATTGCTTAAAATTAGTAAGTAAATCTGTATGTATCAGTATGATTTACTTACTTTGAAATAAGTTATGAAATTGTATGTACTGAAATGAGTTTGATTGACACTTATTTGTCTATTATTAACTTGACTAATTAAAACGATTACACCGGAAATAATCAAATGTGTATTAAAAATGTAAACATTTTATTAAAAGCTTTTATTATATTGACATTTAAATTAGTTGTCGATCGTTCTTGTGGTGACCGCGCTAGTGGAAGCATCAAAGAGTTGTGTGGTATATATTTCGATATCTAATTTGAAATTTGGAGCGAAAGCTGAAGTTTTTTAGTATGTATAATATAATATTCAAGTCGAGTAGCGATAATAATTAAATTTTCCAATAATTATAATTTTATTATGCAATGAAAGCATGTTATCTTTTGTTTTAACGTATTCTTTTGTTTCGGCTTTGCTGCTTAACCCAATCCATACCTATATTATAAATTCGAAAGTAACTCTGTCTGTCTGTCTGTCTGTCTGTCTTTTACGCAATCAGGGTCAAACCGCTAATTTAATTGTGATAAAATACTCATATAGAGATACTTGAGGGTCCCGGGATGAACATAGGATACTTTTTTTTCTCATATTTTAAATATTTTCGATATATATCAATATATTAAAATAATTAATTTGACATGCAATTAATTCCGCCATGTTGTTATTAACAATCGTCGCTACGCGTTGCTAAGCAACGGCTTGCAAAGTTTGTTGTTTTAAGAAAACGTCACCCAAAGTGAGTTTGTTTAATGCATACATGGCGCGCGCCGATATAGATTTGTATACATTAACAAAAATTAGATGATTTCTATAATTTTTAGCATTTCATGTAGATGGAAATTATAGTTTACTGTATAACATTCTAATAAATAATTAAGATGTCACTGATTCCAAATGAAAATGACCTAGCCTACGAGTGGTACAGTATGACCGACTTTGATGATTTTGTAAATTTTTATATATTTCCGAATTACTATTATTTTTTATGTAATTATTTGCTGCTTATAATTAATTTATCTCAGTTCGGTTATCTATACCGATGTTATACACTTAAAATATCGTAATTTTAATCATTTGGGATTTTATTTAATATTGTTCGCAAAAATTAATAATTATTTAATATAGAAAAATATTTAGTACGCGCGCACGGCAAACTTTAGGTACTTTTTCTAATATTAAGAATTTCCTTTAGTTACTTTTACTTCTTTTGTTTGTTCATTTCGGTTACTCAGATATTTTTTCTAATAATAAATCTCCCTTTATTATTATTTTTTAACTTATTTTAATTATTTAGGCTTATATTTTCGCGGGCGTAGCCGCGTCCGGGCCCACTAGTAATAACTATAAATACATCTCACGGTTCCCCAATATACACTTAAAAACATTGATTATTGCTATATGCATGTATTTATTCTTTAAATAAGATTTGACTTTTATGATTGACTAGCGACCCCGCGCGACTTCACCCACTTGAATTACATGAACATTTATTTAAATGTATTGAAGAAAAAATATTAATGATTTTAGTATGGTTATCTATAGTGTAATGGTACAGTAACTGAATTTAAAGTATAACAGCAAAAATCACTTTAAAGTGCTTTAAAGATGCACTAAAAATTATAGCAGTTTCATAGAAGAAAATCATTACAAACTTATGTTTGTAGTTAATTTATTACGGAACCTTCGGTGGGCGAGTCCGACTCGCGCTTGACTGATTATTTTTCTAATTTATTAGTGTGTTAAAGTGTGAATTGAAGAAATATAACACTTTATCTAAGCTTCATTTTGTATAAAGCAGTTTTGTACTTTACACTTCTGTGAAATTAAAAAACGAGCACAAAGTTGAAGGTTCATAAGCGATGTGTGGGAGCTTGTGTGTGACACATGCTGATTGTTTCTTTTATTCTCTGTAAAAGTGTCGAGCTCGGAACTGGGGAAAATTCCGCTTGATGCTTTAAAACAGTGGCTGAATATTTTTAACTTCAAACTAAAGTCAATATCAATTACTAGATACATATATACATACATTTATATTAGTACTAGCGGCCCCCGAGCGGCTTCGCCTGCTTGAACTGTAGTAATATTTATTTAATAATATTTATGTGTATTGATACATATTATTATTTATTAAGTGTATTACACACTTAATAAATCGTAGTTCAAATCTTTTGTGATTTTATTTGCGTTTACTCGCAAAATTTGCCGTATTTAATAGAAAAAAATGTTTAATTATTAGTATTAAAAATGTTTAGTATTAAAAAGTATATAATATGCTCCACAGCCACCTCTATCTTTCAATGAAATTCCTATAAAAATCTGTTCAACTGTCCGGAGATTAGCCCGGATATGTCCGAAACCTATAATAGTTTCTTCATGTTGTTTGTGTTTTTGTTACTTAAATAAGGAAAGTTATTTTGAAGCCACAGACGGTCACTTTTATTTTATTTATATATATGTAAAGATATACTATTAAAAATATAAGCCATACAGCTAGAAACAATTCGTTTATTTAAGCATTAATAAACTTAAATTCAGTTCTAAATGCGAAAAATATACCAATACTTAAGTCGTAGAAATATTACCTTTGTGGAACTTAAATCGCGTTAAACTTTAATTGATATTAATTTTTCATGTTAGACGGCCGGGTACTCACTGTTTAATTTTAGTAGATAAAATAAAACTGTAAAAGGATTTAATTAACTCCTCTTTGTCATAATAGCACTGTAGAATATTTTTATGCCTTAATTATAACATATGTAATGATACTGATTTCATAAATAAATAAATCAGCTTCACGCCGTATCCCGCAAACAGCAGAGTAGGCATAGGGAACCTAGTGTTAACACTCCGTCCCCCATTTTCTGCCGAATTCTGGAGGCATTGCATGTTGACTGGCAGAACTCAACGCCGCTTTTGTATTTTAATAATGTTTTTTTTGATAATATTAAATAAAAGAAAATTATAAGCAATTTAAAAATTACACAAATAATTTATATATATGCATACAAATATTTAAATAACCGCAATATTTTATACTTTATCAGAAACTTCACTTGGAAAGCTTTATGAAAGCTTGCACCAATTTTGATATTTGAAATCGTAGATATAACACAGCGTGTGGCACCATGTTGGCACAGTCCACCTCCGAGAGTAAAATACGAGTATTGCCGCAATACATTTAAAATGAACTTTAAAATTTTCCACTGCGCTTTTTTTAGTCAAGTAAAAGTTATTAAATATTTTTTTACCGATTGTAAAATAAATAGTTATAAATCACCTTTTATAACTATTATTTTATGGATATATAGGGTTGAAACCAAATAGTTCTAGATTTTGTCATTAAAATCACTTTGCGAGATATGTATAGAAAGTAGGTTGGAAAACATCACTCTGCTTTCCATTTTCTTATTATGTTTGTTAATTTTCTTATTAATTTATGGAACGTTAATATCATTTGTATTTAAACTATTAAATTATACTGTGTGCGTGATACAATCACGCTTAAAAATGACCACGACTACCTCGCACCACTTAAAAGCTAACTTTTTTTTATACTTTATATAAATTTAAAAAATATTTTAGAAATAAATTCATATACAGGATGGAATTGTAAGCACCACTTTAAATGAAACCACAGTTTTAACCACTCTAAAAAAGCCTAATATACTTCAGAAAAAAAAATAATTCCCAAAAATTAAAAAGTTTTTTTTTCAAACAAAATAAATTATAAAATTATCGTTTTAAAATAAAACGCTATTTGTAAAGTATAACATAGGCACGCACACACTTATCTGTCAAAGCGGCAACGTCGCATACGTATGTGTGCGTCACACGAAATACAGGTATGGATAAAAATCGTGAAATGAAAAAAAAATCCTACGTCCAAACTGTTGAGGTACCTTGATTAATTTCTTTAGTTCTGGGTTTCAAATATTATACCCTATATGCAGTTTCAGTAAAAGGAGCGCTGCCTCTTCCACCCTGTATAACATATATACATTTTATAAGAAAAAACACAAATATCAAATGTCGCAAACAGGTAATTGAATCAGATGACAGTGTCGTTACTAAGAATTACAGTCTGAACTACGTAGCGCCATAAAAGTTGTAAGGAGGGTCATAAACAAATTTGTCAAGACGACAATAATGCTGGTTCAGATTGAATCCACACATATTATTGGCAGTTTTCTTGTACATAACAATATATTATAATGCTTTTTTTCACGCTGTATCCCGTACACATCAGAAATGGTGGAGGGAACCTAGTGTTAAGGCTCTCCATTCCCTCTTTTCCGTCGATTTTATCGAAGCATTTAGGGCTTTTTCCTTGGTACCGGAGCGAAGAAATTAAAATATTAATAAATAATAATTCATTCCCTTGAGTGGGGATCAAACCCCCAACCGCCGCGTTACAGTCACACCTCTCATATAGCAGACTCCACTTTCTGCCATAAATGCAGACATTGAATGGCGGAAGTCACTCAATACGTAATGATAAGTCTTTTGTCTTGTCAGAGAAAAATGAAAGTGATTTATTTAATAGAGTAGGGATCGAAGCTACAAACTCGTCCCCCTACGCCAAGATGGCCGCTTATACTATATTATACTATTATTATAAGTATATATATTAATAGTAATAGTAATTATATAAATAATATTAATAGTAATTAATATCATCAGAAATATACATTCGAGTAGGTATAATATAAGGGAATATAAGCTTCAAATTACCATCCTAAAACAAAATTGAATTTTACCCAATAAAAGGTACACCCAATTTTCTTATCACATTTGATTAAATCTCACCGGGTTTCGGTTATGCTTTTAAATTTCAGTATTATATAAGTACCTAGATCAATATAAGTTTTGAATTTTTTACAGAACTTTTTACATTTATAGATGCTTCAAATTATTAATTAACTTCAAATTCGAATCCTTTTGAGGGAAATTCATATTAATATAACATACATCTATTTCACTATTGCTTGCTAGAATGTGTTATTTAATGTTGGTAATTGCGAAAAGTAGAGAATCAAGTGATTCTTTTCTCTTTGTCCAACCGACAGAAAGAAATTGTATAGTTAAAAATTTAAAAGGTGCGACGCTAGAATCAGCGATATCCTCTATATTATTCGGTGGAAAAAGAGCATGTGAAACGTAGAAATTGATACTGTAGCGTCGGATTGTCGTTGGTGAATTTTGAATATCGTGATATTGTTAGTGAAACTCGCATGGTTAGGAAGAATCGATTGACATAAGAATAATCTAAATCTGACTATAGACTCATGAAAACTTCATACTCTATTGCGTTACTCAGTCGGATAAAAAAATATCCTTCTCTTCCTCCTTTTATCTAAAGCACATGGCAATGTAAAAAAATACATTTAGGGCACATTTAAAGCATGGGAATTCTTCATGGGATTCATGGGAATTCAACGTCAATTTATCATCCAAGGTTAATGACAGTACGTAGACCAAATGAAAAGCCATACCGTAACTGTAGCAATACTTGATTTATTTCCGCCATTTATCTCATTAAGGATAATGTTTAATTATTATTAAACATGTATTACTTAATATATATTAAGAATTACGTTTACAAAAACAAATATACAAAATAACATTTACAAATACCCAAAAAAAACTAACGAATACGATATATTTCATATTACAACTTACTGATACGCCAGATTCCATTTTATTGAATGTGTATTTGCCCAGGATTATTGATGGGACTAATATACCGATATACGAGTATATGACAACACACTGGATACCCCGGAGATATGTTCCGTTCGCCTCGAAACTCGGCCACACGGCAGGAAGTTGAGTCGAACGCTGATACAACACTTGTATATTCGCTCGTAGTAGTGGAAAGTCGTAGCGAGTGCACTCGTAGCGTTTGCTACGCCCGAAAGAGGAACGGCAAAACTTAGTTGCCACTTAGATTGTGACTGTTTGAACTTGTGATTTTAATTGCTTTGAATTGTTATTATATTTTTAATAATCGTTAATGTACGAAAATATATTTAAAACTTTATAATTATAGTCAAAGTTTCTTTATTATATCTGTTTCCCTAGAAAATTAATAAACCTTAATATAAGTGGTTAGAAGCAGCTTAAATATATTTATATAGATATTAAATATTATATAAATTTGGATTATGAAACAAGAATTGTCTTGTTTACTACGAACTACGCTCGTACATTCATTACTATAGCGTATGCGACCTAGACCCACTATACATATAGTATGCGACCCAGATTTTCAAAAATTTTAATTAACATAACAGGAGCGTTTTTGAACAATTTTTTTTTTACATTTTTTTAACATTATTTACATACTTTAAGCTACATTATTATACTTAATATTTATAATAAATTCAAAATTATTTTTATAATAAGAATGACGAACTGTGGGATACAGATTAGAAGTGATTTTTCCAAAGCAAAAAAAATATTAATATGAATTTGCCACAATAAATCTTCCTATTTTGATAAGTAAAATTGGGATGCCAAAAACAAAAATAAATCAATGACGTTTAACCAAGGTAAGATAGTAATTTAGAGTATTCCGTGAACTAAAGCTTAATGAATATATTTTTTTACAAATTTCTAGTGGGAGCCTAGTGTTAAGACACTCCGCTCCCCATTTTTCGCCGAATTGTAGAGGCATTGCGTGTTGAGTGGCGGAATCTCGTTACTAAAGCAAGGAAATGAAAACATAAGGTAGATATTTTATTTAATCGAGTCGGAATCGAACCCAACACCTGCTGCATTTATCACATACTCACTCACTCATCGTCACATACTTGTGGCCCTGCGCCACAACTGGCCTCTCAGTATATAAATCAAGTTCTAAAGTGAAATCAGGAATATTAGATATGTAATATTTAATACATATTACTTATGTCTCATAAAAGCCATTGTGATACTAATCTTCCCTCACACATTCATCCCACTCTGCGTTTGCACCGCTTTGTATTCCATAAAAGATATAAGAACTCTTGAAATAAAATTGATGAGGATTTACAGTTCCATTTATCTTGTTAGATGTCTTTCGTCTTAATACCACGTTTAGTACATAATCCTACATTTAATGTAATATATTTTAAGACAGTTATTTGAAATTTTTAACGTTTTAAAAAGGAATAAGTACGTAAAGGATTAAATAAAAAAAAAACAGAATACACAAAATTCATTGAGTTGAGTCTATAAAAAAGATAGATAAAAAAACATTACATAGTCTAAGCTACAAGTGTACATACAAACATTTGCATTGCAAATTTATAAATGGTATTACATTTGTCGATGACCATCACGTGTTCCATTTGTACACTCTTGTTTTTAGATGGCAAAATTATTTAAAAAAACTGGTCAAGTGTGAGTCTATTATTACAAAGTTAGATTTATATTTATTTGAAGATTATCTCATACAAAATATACACTCGAATGCGCCCGCAAACTTAAGTTTGTTGTGGGTTCGATCCCCAATCGATTAATCTTAATTTACATTTATATTTCCATTTCTTCGCTCTGGTGTCGAGGCAAAGCGCGGCGTTTAGTTCTGCTACTCAACACGCAATTCTTCCAGAATTCTGCAGAAAGTGGGGAACGGAGAGTATTAACACTAGGTTCCCTGTACCTATCCTGCTATGTGCGGGATACAGCGTGAAGCTTAGATTAAATTATTAGATAACTTTACTCTTCTGTAACATCAAGCAAATATTGGTAAATCATTATCTGTAAATAACACTTACATCACAAACGGTGCCGTCGTAAATCGATATGAAATTACTAGGGCTAATGATCTATACGTTTATGACTGGCAGGTTTATTGTTGCTGGTACAGAGTGGATATAAATCGCTATAAGTAAACAGACAAGCAAGGTTAACTTCCATCAATATTTTATATTACAAACTAGTGAACCTGAACGCGGCTACGTCCGCTTGAACTATACGAATATTTATTAAATATGTTTATGAAATTATTTTCAGTTTTCAATAGAGAGATGCGTTAAGCAAGCTCATTTTGAGTGACGTTTTCTAACAACAAACTTTGCAAATCGTTGCTTAGCAACGCGACCGTTGTTATGGCGGAATAAATTGCATGTCAAATTAATAAGTATTTTTTTAATATGAGAAAAAGAAATATCCTACGTATATCCCGAGGCTCTCAATTATCTCTATATGAATATTTTATCACAAATAAATTAGCAGTTTGGCCCTGATTGCGTAAAAGACAGACAGACAGACAGAGTTACTTTCGAATTTATAATATAGATATGGATAGATTTAAATAGAGAGAATGAACGCTGCGTCTTTAAATATAAAGGTTTCTAGATATAAATATTTCTCGTTTTAGCGATAGGAATCCGAAAAGAAACGAACGGTTGCCGTTGCCCGATCGCTGCCTTTATGGTAATAAGTTATTTATATGTACATAGTATATGTGTACCTAACTCAGTAACTGCATTATATATTATCTTTTCTGCTTTAATCATAACAGTAAAAGGAACTTGTATTTTTTTTCTTTATTGATCGTTTTTTTTTTATAGATAAAAATACGAAATGTTTAAGACACTTAGTTTGACAGATTCAAAATAATATTTTTTAACAAGCTTTTATTTATCTAGGTACCCCTATTAGTTATAGTTAGTATGTGTGAAATATTGCAGCTCAATTTTCACCACCGTTTAGGTTCCGATTGAGCTTTAATTTTGATGACAATGAAATTACATATAATTAATACTAGTATCGTTTTTTTTTTAGATTATTTTTTTCATTAAAAAATATATTTTTATAAACAAATTGCACTAAATTTAAAATAATAGTTTTTTCAAAATTGTGAAAGCTTGTATATGGTACCAAAAGGTAACCATGAGGAAAAAATATATGCTTTCTATATAATAATACTTTCTTCATCGTTTAGCGAAAATAAAAATGTTTCAAAAAGAACAACAGGTTTTGTTCAAAGTAGGTAATGTTATAGCCATCAGGAGACACGTTATAGGAAGTGTCCTCTTCTAACTGCCCTATAGTCACACTTTATCCAAGTTTACTTTGAAGGGGACAGAATTCATTGAAGTTTTCAAACACATTCACTCGCTGCCAAAATAAAACGTTCAAAACTCTAGCGAGGTTCTCATTCCGACAGCATTAATTATTTTGAAAGCTACTTACGTGCCTTACCTACCGTCTTTGTAGGAAATTTTATACTTTTTAGACAAATTTGGTACTTAAATCTCATAGAAGTAAAAATCACGCAGTAGGGTAGGCAGAAGGAACCTAGTGTTAAGACACTCTGTTCCCCACTTTCTGCTAAATTCTGGAGGCATTGCGTGTTGATTAGCAGAAGTCAACGCCGCGCTTTGCCTCGACACATGAGCAAAGAAATGGAAATATAAACGTAAATAAATATTTCACTTCCTCGAGTGGGGATCGAACCCACAACCGTCGCGTTACAGTCACACCTTTGTGCCGCTGCGGCACGATGGCCTCAATAGAAGTAGATATAAACAAAAATAAGAAAATACCAAATTTATTATTGTTTATAGTACTAAAAAACACACTAAATAAAAAAATTGTAATATAATGTAGTATTTTATTTTATAAATACAAAGTAAAAACTATGCTATACTACGTTTTTAGTAAAGGTAAAACTAATAATGTTTAGAGTGCTTTCGCTTCATACACTATGGCTTGGAAAGTACTGAAAATCTGTTAAGTCCTGCTATGCTATACGATTGACATATATGGACTTTCAGTGGAATATCAAATGTATAAGAAAAATAAGTAAAAAATATTATGAATATATGTAGAAATATGGCAGACATATCAAAATTAACTCTTTACACAAATAAAAACGTCAAAAATTAATAGTGTATTGTTTGTTGGGTTGGCTCAATTTGTCTATTCTTTTATTAAGAAAAGCTTGTTGAATCATTACAAAGATTAAAATCCGAGTTGTTATGGAGTAATAGGCACAACAATGGATGAAGAATTTTCTTCTTTTACGCCTATTCTTTTAATCATCCATTAATAACAAGACAAGAAAAATATTAACATTTTAAAACTGTTTCTTGTTTGTTGAAAGGTACCTATTAAATTATAAAATATTTAATAAACTTAACATGTTCTTAAAGTATCATTTTCATACTAAGAGACCTAAATGATATGTAAATTAATTAATTACATAAATAGGACATAATACTTATTTAAAATAACTTTATTTTTAACTCTATAATCTGGTTTGAAAAAGAGGACGTTATTTAGCAAAATAAGTAAATAAATTATATAAATAGAATAATAATGTGTTTATAATTTTAAGTAGTAAATTAATTGTAAAATAGTTCTAGTTTATAATTATTTACTTTGCAGTTTCTCAGTCAAGTTGTGCCCACATTAAGGCCGAGGGAGCTTAGCAGTTGGAACTGGCATCCTATTTAACTATTTATCTCGGTCTCTGCTTGTAAATCTCTATTACGACCGTTTCATGTATATCCAACTGCCATTTCTATTTTATGTACTTTTGCCAGTTTAATCCGATGTAGTCGTCATATCTCTTAATATTTAAAACGGATATTTTTTAATATTTTTTTCTTTTGTTTATATTCTAATTATTTTTTAAATTAATTTAAATGCGATACTAGTTCTAAATAAGGTCTTTACAAAATAATAAATGTATAAATTAATAATAAGTGTAAAAAATAATGAAAAAATATAGAGACCATACCTATTTTGTATAAATGGCCCCCGTGCGGCTTCGCCCGTTTCGTTTTCAACACGATTTTATTTGGTCGAGCTTTAGCTAACTAAGACCCTACGTAATAAAATTTTAGAATCTGAATTACACGCACTTCTATTTGTTGTATCTTAGAGTTAGAGGACAACTCTTGGACGCACTTCTATTAAAGGACAATGGAATATTCTGATACCATCACTAGTCTGATGGTAGAACTTGACGATGGCTGATGGAATGGAACCCAGGACTACCTATTATTAATATTGAGTTTGTGCTCTATAGTAAATCGCGTTTTTACTTTTTTTAAAGTATTAATTATTATTTTAGTGTATTTAGGAAAAATAGATAGGTAATGTTAGTATAGTTATCTATACTGTTATTACAAACAATAAATCTCTTTTTTTTATTTTATTTATTTACTCGATTCTATTTCTCTGTATATACCTAAGTGTATATCTATCTTCGTACACGCACACGTCTAACGGATTTTCCCGCGTGATTCTCTCTGCCGCGGGAATTCCAATATAAAAAGTAACCTTTATGTTGGTCCACAGCCTTATATATTACCTAATATATTCAGTTCCGCCACTCTATACGCATTGTCTCTAAAATTGAGTGCATGGGGAACGGAGTTTCTTATCTCTAGATTCTTTCTACCTACCTTAGGTATATATGCAAGGTATATGAAATAAACTTATTCTAACTTTTCAATTCATTAAGAAAGGTTTGCTTCTCATGAGCTTCCTCCGTTCACAGACGAATGCGTACTCTAGAGGATTCGGGAAGTTTGATATTCGCACGTAATTAAGTTGGCGAACTTAAACGAATCCGTTTAATTATAAACCCCAACCTTCCGTCCTGAGAGGTGGCTAATTGCCGAGCTTAGCGGTAATTTAGCCCTTGATAACGAGACTAATTTGCACGATAGTAACTCGTCTCTTGAGTACAAATAATAGATATATATAGAATATATAATTATTTAATTAAAAATGTATTCTTTTGCTTGAATTTTCCATTGATAAAAAATTATATAAAAATTTATCCCAGTTATTTCACATAAAATATTTAAATCTTTATTTACAGATTTATCACCTAAGCTATTGACTTGTTTAGGTTTAGGTTTAAAAGTTTTTTATTGCAGTATGACTTTTAAAAGATTTTACAATAAAGTATAATAGTAAAAACACACTCCTGAATAATTTTATTATTGTTGAAAATGTAATATCAACAATATAATTTTTAGGGTAAAGGGTTGTTAGATTATGTAATACTCCGTTACAATATGTAAACTGCTATTTTCAAAAACAAAGCCAGGTTTCGAAATATGCCTAATCAAAAGAGGAAAACAATGCTTACTAAAAGAGGGCTTCAGAGACTCTTTGGCCATCGCAATGTCCACTCCTAATCCCATCGAGACTACTTGGGACAACCAAATTTCCATAAGTCCTTTTTGCGGTTACAGTGACACAGTTGCTAGAAATTACGGACCTGACACGCTCGAAAATTGAATATTAATTACGCTTTCCCTAAAGAGAAAAGAAGAGAAATCAGAGAATATAATTCAAACGACCAAAATATAAAATATAATTTTGACATGAACTTCAGGGCTTCTTCTAAAGTATTATGGCGAAGAAACAAGGTAGATCGACATTGATAGGTCTAGATTGAATATGTAAATTTTGTTGAGATTCCCAACGTAAATATATACTTTGAATAATTTATGCGTTTTTAATATATACATAACAGTAAAAGCAAACAGCTATTATCTAAAGTACAGATATATATTTCGTATTTCATGACTTTACCTACATGATGTTGATACGTAACTGTCAGCATAACCTAAAATGTAGTATTGTTTATACAAAGTATCTTTATAATAAAATATGGTTATAGGATATACTTCCTCTCTGGAATAATATACATATATATTATGCCAGACGGGAGGTACCTTCGATGGAATAAGTGAAATTATATGAATTATGTGAATTTTAAGTATGATATTATTTATTTTCTGAGTCTGTGGTTAATTTAGATATCAAAAACTTTTTATATTTTTTTTATCTACAATAAACATGCATCATATTTAAACATAAGTATACAGAGAAACATTTGGGAATCCTATTTGTATACAAAATATATAAAATAGCTCTTTATCCCAAGTACAAGGAAGACGTTTCTTCTTTATTTATTTCAAAATATGAATATATAAATAACAAACGTTATTTAAATATATCACAAACAAAGAGTGCGGGTCTGAAGTTGTCGCACAGTGTTATAATATACCGAAATTATATTTAAATTATATTTTATGTTACGAAAAATAAACTTACCAAGAACTTTCTTAGAAAATGGTAATCAAAATATTCTTCACTTTCCTTCCACTTATAGGCTTTACACTGTTTTTAAAATCAGCTCCAACATTCCCCAAATAATTAACGGCGTTTGTAAATAAAACACGCGATATTGATAAGATATGAAAAGCTCAAAAAAACTCGAGCTTATTCAGTAAATAAATAAAAAGGCATTTCATTTAGTGATATAGAGTTGCGGGGTTCTACCCCGCAACAATTAGGTGAATCATCACTGAAAAGCGGGTCGCGGGGTTGCCCACTCTGCTCCACAAGAGCTTTCGCATATAACCGAGTGTACAGACATTACGAGGGTTTAGTTTAGTTAGTGCTTACCATTTGTCATGTTAACGCGACGTGCTCTGGCCGAGTCGCGAGTGGCTCACGCGAGCAGACTGTTGCTCCCGTCCGGGCGAGACTGCGTGCGCAGCCCGAGCTCGAACCCCTCTCTCAAGCCCTCCTCCGCAGATCAAAAGCCGCCAACGCTGTACCTCACGCTTCAGCCGGTGTATCTCTTTGTCTTGAGACAATGACCGCCGCTGATGAAGCTGTTACGGATTTCACTTATCAATTTAAATGCTGTGTACTATTTAGCCAATTGGCTTGCGTTATTACACAAGTTTATTAAGCGGTCGAAAGTTTTAATTAGGTTTTGCTTCTTGGCCCTATTTTTAACGTTATTTTAGTGTATAATATTTGAAGTATAATTTCGTACTTAACAATATTATTATATAGGTTCGCATAATGCCAACTCGAATCATATAATTACAATTGTCACAATCCTTGTATCTAGTGTCGTTTAACCTAGAAAGTTGTAATCTAGCGCAGTTGTAGTGCGTGTTGACCTAAATTTATGCCAGAATATATGTAAATGCAAAATAACATATTAAAAATTTTGTTTTACCTTTCGCTTACTTCAATTTATTCATTTCTTTAATATTTGAACGTTAACATGTAAAACAATGGTATATCTACTTTACTTTTAAAGATAGACAATACAAGTTGTTAAAACATATGAATTATGTAGTTCGTACATATCTGTAAAAATATTCATAGCTGAAACGACTTGATAATATAGATATTTCTATAATGATAAGATAGGATATAATATTTTCTTCATTATTTATTTACCATACATAAAAGAATTTAAAAATAGTTATATATTCCCTAGGCTTTACAGCTGCTGAAAAATTTACGGAAACAAAAGGATATCTTTACAGCCCTCGGTATTACAATTCGTCACACTTGCCTCTTGTTATCTTCCTGATGTAATCATTAGTATGACAATGAACACTATCACAATCTGTTTTCAATGCAAAAAATATTTTCTACATTAGCAGGCACAATTGGGGGTATCATGGTTGTACATTCCATCCAACTCCGGAACATGGAGCTTAACCCCCTTTTTCTTTTCACTCATCACTGGTGTGGTCTGCCATCGCAGAATACCGCCCAAGCTCAAGGGGCTGATATTCAAAAGCATCATCAAACCTTTTATACGGCAGCTAATGTTGGCCAGCACCATCTCGGCACATTCAGGAGCTTCACGTCGTCAGTCTTGGGGTCCGTGACGTAGCGGATAAGCTCCAAGAGCGTCGCCTGAAATGGTATGGCTACGTTGCGCGCCAGCATAGGAAATATGTCGGATGCAAGGTATTGCCTTGCTATGTTACAAGTTACCCAAGCGCTGGTTGGATGTCGTGATGCAGGACATGAGAGCCAATGATGTAATCACCGAGGACGCGAGGTCTGACCGAACCAAAGACCGTGCAACGTCGAGTAGGTGGCAAGGAAGCAAGGCAGACCCTGGCAACATACATTTTGTCATCGTATACATTTGTTTCAAT
>JAEBDU010007204.1:0-13786 GCA_016802625.1 Heliconius numata | reverse complement strand
AAAAACAAAAGTTGAGACTCTTCGCTTTGTTTACTGAAGTTTTTAATATAAAAAGCCACAAACGTTAAACAATACACAATAAATAACTTTTAATTAGCGTATCGATTTATAATTAGTAAAGTATTTATAGATTTAAGATTATAATTTTAATTGAATGAGAAATTTTAAGATGGTAGTCATTAACTTAAATATATTAAAATTGCAATATACCTATACAGGACATATTTTTTACATATATGTATGTATCAATAGTATTGACGTTAAATAATCGTGAATACGGACGATCAACGAAACGAACACTGCATATTGAATGGCGGAACTCAACGCTGCACTTTATGTTATTAATCATAACCTTAATAATTGACTCCGAGTGAGGATCGAACCCAAGAACATCGCGCTTACAGTCAAACGCTGTCAGCACTGCGCTACTATGGCCTTCTTTATGTAAAGACTACAACGTTATAAATATTGATAGCTTGCTATCAAATAATAAGAAATAACATATCTAATTATAATATATCTAATATATCTAAGAAAAATAATATATCTAATATATCTAAGAATTGATAAACATTGTTCTGTAATTGATATAACAATGTACATATGTGTATATACCTGCAACATCTTCCAAGCCAAATTGGCTTTCGTGAGTGGCAGATTTCACGTGCCGAAATTAGTGAGCCTTAGTAGGTTAGGGTAGTAATGGATTATAAACGTGTTTTGTACTCTTTAAATATATTATTTAGTAAATGCTTAAATAACAACATAATATTTTAAGAGAACATTGTAGCGCATTGGCAGCGTTTGACTATAAAAGAGATGGCTATACGTTCGATCCTCACTCGATATATCATTTTTATGTAACCGGTGAAACACAGACTTTGACTTGCATCACTATCCCAAATTCGGAAAGTAGAGATTGGAGTGTCTTGTCACTAGGTTATTTCTAAATACAGCTATATGTGCAGCGTGAAACTAAAAAATAAATATAAATAAAATACTACGTAAAATATAATATACTACGCTTACTCCTATGTGATGGTAGTCAGCTTTGATCAAAATAGTTCAAATCTAACAAGTGAAATGGTATATAATTGTGGTGGTGGGATTTTCTCAGTCAGATTAAGATTAAGCAATTTAAGCATGGAGTTACATTGTATCACCCAACTCAAGACACTAATCCAATTGAGGAAGACATGTGTGTGATCATGTTAGTAAATTAGTTGAAAAAAAAATGTATTAAGTGACATAAAATAAAGAAAATTGGCATTTGAGGCCAGTCGTAGTGCTGGGGCACAAGCGCGCAACTGTAAACGTATCGCGATGTAGGTTCGATTCGCACTCGAAGAAATGAAATATCTATATTTTCGTTTCGGAAAATGGGGAACGAAAGTATACCAGCCTACCCTGCTATGTAAGGAATACAGCTAGAAGTTATAGAAAATGACATAAATAAGTATCATTAAAAAAAATGTAATATCACAAAAATATCAATATAAATCTATACTTAATTAACATTACAAAGCTAAGATGGTTTGGTTGATATCTGGAGGTGAGCTGAGATGAGTTGAGAGAAAAAAAAATGGTGCTGGAGTCCATTTATCGAGAAAGTCAATTTTCTCTCTAGTAAGAACAATTTCTTCTAACCCGTACCACATTAATATCAACGAATCCTATCCTAACTTTATTCTGAGCATAATTTCCCTCTTTGAAAACTATCAAAGCTAGTGCAGTCAAATTTAATACCTCCAAACCTGTCCCGACAGCCTAGGCCAGGTACTTGTTGATTACAATATTTAGCACTACTGTATTTGAAAATCATCGTTACATTCGTATTGGGATAGGCACGAAATGTCACACGGAACCCCACAAACGTATTACATTAAAGCTACTATGAAATTCCGTGAACAATTTTCAAGTAAATTACAATTCTGTTCTAGATTGCAATTTACCCGGTGTTTGTATTGAAACGTACGCGTGGAAATAATTAACAGGACTAGTGTTGGTCCAAGGATTGCGTCGGTTTTAATCAATCCAGCAAGCAGTTGTGTGATGGGAATGGGTTTTTTTATTTTATATAGTTTTGATGTGGATTCGATTACCACTCGAGGAAATTATATATTTTAATTCGACCATTCTTCTTCGTTCTAGTATCGAGAAAACATGCAATGTTTTCAGAATAAAGCATAAAGTGGGGAACAGAGTTTTTTAATACTGGGCTCCCCCTGGGTTTATATTATTTAACATATAATTTCCATTGAGATAAAATAACATTTATTTTTATTATTTATATAATTATTGATTATTTATTTAATTTAGATTTATTTATTATTTATTATATAATTTTATTATTTATATAATAAAATAAAATATCTAACGTAATGTAATATATACCCTATGACCTTCGTCGATGGAATGGTCTGTCCAAACAAAGATTTTTTCTATTAGAACTAGTTGTTCCTGAGTTAAGGACGTTCAACCAAACAGCTCTTCAATTTAAATATAGTACAGTGTATAAAACGTAAAAATATTTTCAAATTACCATTTATAGAGAGAGTACAACTTTATTTTAATGACAAATATTCTTTTCAAAGGATTAAAAGGTCTCAGACAGAAAATATTTAGTTGGAATCAGAGCAATCAGTGGCAGTCACTGGGAAAAAGGTCAAGTATCTAATTTCATCTAACTTCGCCACTTATTTGTAAAAGGCTATCGATTAAAGATCAGTTCAAATATTGCTACTTAGTACCTAGCGACAGTGCTGTTTTTATATCACAATTCCTCTTCCAAGAATATCTATAGTCTAAAGTCTAAACATATAGAAAAATTGTAACTAATTATGTACTGGTATGCACATGAAAGATGTTTACGAGGACAAAGGAAAGAGTCGTGGTTTCGATTCCCACTTAGGGGAATGAATTATTTTCTTTTCTGATCCGGTAAAATAAAAAAAGATAAATTGCGACGTTGAGTTCCGAAACTAAACATGGTATGTTTAAGAAAAGTAAATTAAGACGACGTGTCTTTTAAGCCAAAAAAGCGAAGAAATGGAAATATAAACGTAAATAAATATTTCACTTCCTCGAGTGGGGATCGAACCCACAACCGTCGCGTTACAGTCACACCTTTGTGCCGCTGTGCCATGAGGGCCTCAGTTATATTACCATAAACTATTTAAAAATATTAGGAGATTTTTAATAAGAAAAGTTTCGTTATAGATTCAATATTAATAGTTAAACAACGATAAAAATATCCCTTCATGAATATTCTATTCATCCGGTCTCGAGCATACTTGTTTATTCCGTTGCTTCGCGACTCAGCTTTAGTCAATTTTATCTGCTAATAAATTACTATGTAACAATATAATTAAAATATATGAAATATTTATTATTTATACTAAATATTGGTTCGACGAGTGTTATGTTTTTGTAATAAGAAAATAATTTAATATTAATAAAATCAAAGATAAAGCTAGTTTTCCAGAAAAAAATATTTGATTAGTTACTAAAAGTTGGAATATTATTTTATGAAATCTATGAAAATGTAAACGTAGCCGGACTCTTAACTAATTCTGTCCAAGTACACTGATGACTAAGACATATGTTCTTATACTAGCTACGTGGAAATTCTTATATGCTTTTTATAATTTATTTATAGGTGTCGAAGGATGACCTCCAAGAGGCACAGCTTAGAGTATTTAATTTTTATATGTGCGGAATTTAACGCCACGTATTGCATCGTTGGCCACGCTAGTCTCCAGTAAGAAAACATAACTTAACCCGTATTAAAGTGGAGCTAAAAGTAGAAAATGAAATGTAAAAACATGAATTTTCCTTAAAGATACCTTATAATATCAAATATTAGCCTCATATTTAATTGGCGTGTAATTGGTAGTCGTCTTTTGTTTCATCGTATTAGCTTTCACGATCCAGAGGATGTCCTGACAAATATCTGTCCGATATTTGCTTGTGGGCATACGGGTACGCGACCCCGGATCCTCGAGCCGCCACTCTTACATCCTCATCCAGTCCGTAAGAATGGTGTCCTAACTCCCCCCCCCCTTCCCCTTCTCCTTCCCTTAGCTCCCTCCTTCTACCTATCCTACCCCTTCTATTTTCCTCTCCCTTCCTCGGTTTTTCCCCACAAAGGGGTTTTGGAGGTCAGACGGCAGTCGCTCCATTTAAAAACCGCCAACCGCCACTTATATGGACCGACAAAACAACAGACTGGGTACGGCTAGGGCGTCGCCGCAAAACGACGCGCAGGCACATCGCCCTACACCTGCGACAAGTGGGCAAGGGCTACCGTGTCATGTACGGGCACGGCTAAAGACGCGAGTACCCAGACAGAAACTCCGCTTTGCAACGTGGAATATTGGCTCTCTGACCGGACGATGCAGGGAACTCGCAGATGTACTCATGAGACGTCGGGTCCAGTGTGCCTTCCTCCAGGAAACACGCTGGAAGGGCAATAAGTCCCGTAACATCGGACAGGGTTACCGGCTTATATACACTGGGTCACCTTCGGGTAGAAACGGTGTAGCGGTAGTGCTTTCTGAAGAGCTTCAGAATGGGCTCCTTGAAGTTGACCGTCGCTGCGACCGCTTGATGCGAGTGAGGGTACTGATTGAGGGCGTTATCACAAACTTAATCAGTGCCTATGCTCCCCAGGCGGGATGTAGCGCGGCCGAAAAGGACACATTCTGGGAGCAGTATGAAGGGGTGCTACTTGCTGTGCCGTGTACCGAAGTGGTCTTAGTTGGGGGGGACTTGAACGGGCACGTCGGTAGGGCTGCTGAGCCGTATGAACGTGTTCACGGGGGTTTTGGGCACGGTCTTCGCAATGCAGAGGGAGAAAACATTCTGAGAACCTGTATTGCGTCTGATCTGGCCGTCGTGAATACGTTCTTCCAAAAGAATTCTCAGCACCTTATCACGTATAAGTGCGGGTCCCACTCAACTCAAATAGACTACTTGCTGACCAGACGGTGTCATATGGGCAGGGTAACTAACTGTAAGGTCATTCCAGGCGAAAGCCTAACGGCCCAACATCGTCTTCTTGTCATGGACTTTAACGTCACTCCGAAGAAGAAAGTAGCCGAGAAACGTAGGCCTCGGATCAAGTGGTGGTTGCTGAATGGACCGATGCAGACCGACTTCCTGACAGAGGTGAAAAGTCATAATCTTTCGACTAACACCGAGACTGCTCAGGATGCTTGGGATCGGGCTCAGTCGGCAATCATTGCGGCAGGCAGGCGAGTTCTTGGTGTTTCTAGGGGAGGACGTGTCATCGACAGGGAGACATGGTGGTGGAATGACGAGGTCCAGGAGGTGACTCGTGAAAAGAAGGCTGCCTTTAAGAAGTGGCAGGAATCCAACTCTCCTGAAGACAGACTGGAGTACACAGTAGCTAAACGTGCCAGTAAAAGAGCTGTAGCCAGAGCCCGCAGTGAGAGTTTGTCACCATTGTATGATAAACTTGAAACTGTGGAGGGGCAGAAGCTCATTTACAAACTGGCACGTTCCCGGGATAAAGTGACGCAAGATATCGCAAAATGTCTTTGCGTCAGAGATTCCCAGGGCACGCTGCTCTGTAATCATGACTCTGTGAAGGAGAGGTGGAGAAGCTACTTCCAGGAGTTGCTGAATACTCAGCACCCATGCAGTCTTCATCACGACCCACCGCCTAACCTCGGACTTATTGCCCCAATAACCCTTGACGAAACACGTAATTGCCTTCGACGCATGAAGAACGGAAAAGCGGTGGGACCTGACGACATTCCGATCGAAGCGTGGAAATCGTTGGGCTCTCTTGGTGTGCTCATGCTTACTGACCTTTTTAACCATATCTTGAACACTGGTAAGATGCCGCATCAGTGGCGGCTTAGCTTTATTACCCCTATTTACAAGGGAAGGGGCAGTGTTCAAGATTGTGGTAGTTATAGGGGCATTAAGCTTATGAGTCATACCATGAAGCTCTTCGAGCGCATGATCGACCTCAGGCTCCGCCGAGAGTGTACTGTCTCTGAGTCTCAATATGGATTTCAGCCAGGATCAGGCACCATGGACGCCATTTTCGCCCTCAGAACTTTGATGGAGGCATACAGGGAAAAAAGGAGAGCTCTGCACGTGGCCTTTTTAGATCTGCAGAAGGCCTTTGACTGTGTGCCTCGTCAGTGTATCTGGTGGGCATTGCGATCCAAAGGGATCCCTGAGGCCTATATTGAGATTATCAGAGGCATGTACCACGATTCCGCTTCTATGGTTAGGACTGCTGTTGGCGACACTAGACCCTTCCCGATTACAGTGGGGGTTCACCAGGGCTCGGCTCTTAGTCCGTTCTTGTTCAATGTAGTGCTTGATACTGTCTCGGCTCACATCCAGGACCAGCCTCCATGGCTGATGATGTATGCCGACGACATAGCACTCATTGCCGAGAACCGACTGACGCTGGAGCGTAAAGTGAACCTCTGGAAGGGTACGCTTGAGAACGGCGGTCTTAAACTAAATGTGTCGAAGACAGAGTACATGGCCTGCGGGAGCCGGGACTCAAGCACCATCCTTATAGGTCCTGAGCCAGCCGTTAAGTCGGAGAAGTTCAGGTACCTTGGATCCGTTATGCACGAGTCTGGAGGCATCGACCACGATGTCCATGGCCGGATAAGCGCTGCCTGGGCCAAATGGCGGGAGGTCACTGGTGTGGTCTGCGACCGCAGAATACCGCCCAAGCTCAAGGGGCTGATATACAAGAGCATCGTCCGACCGGTTCTTTTATACGGCAGCGAATGTTGGCCAGCACTATCTCGGCACACTCTGGAGCTTCACGTCACGGAAATGAAGATGCTGAGGTGGATGTGCGGCGTAACGCGGTCTGACCGCATACGCAACACATTCATTCGAGGTAGTCTTGGGGTCCGTGACGTAGCGGATAAGCTCCAAGAGCGTCGCTTGAGATGGTTTGGCCACATTACGCGCCGGCCTAAGAACTATGTCGGACGCAAGTGCCTTGCTATACTAGTTCCTGGGGCGCGACCTCCCGGACGCCCAAGGAAGCGCTGGTTGGATGTCGTGATGCAGGACATGAGAGCCAATGGTCTAACCACCGAGGACGCAAAAGATCGTGCAAAGTGGAGTAGGGTAAGTAGGAAGGCAGACCCTGGTAATAGCCGGGATTAATGCCAGGAAGAAGAAGAAGCTTTCACGCTAAATCGCCCGAACTAGTATTAAGTGCGCAATAGAAATAATCCCGTGAATTAAATTATTATAATGCTATTAGTTCACGTATTTCGATATAGTGGAAGTATGACTTATTGGTAATTTAATTTAGGGATTATATTATTACATTTAAAGGAAAAAAAATGTTTTTTTTGTAATACGTATATAAAAATAGTTATTTTTTTAGGTTCATACTGTATCACGCACATAGCCCCTTCTAGGCAGAAGAGGACCTAGAGGTAAGACATTCCGTATAATTCAAAACACTCGCTTTATGGCCACGTCCATTATCAGTATATTCGGCTTTATTGTTTTTAGTGACTGCCAGTATCGCGATCATCTGGAAAACAAGGCCAAGTTGGCCTCAAAGAAATTGTGAGTCATCAGCAGAGTGAGACGGTACTTCTCGCCAAAACACCGATTGGCCTCATATGAAGTACTGTTCTCATGTCTGGACTGATGCACCGCAGTAACAGCTTCACCCATTTCATCGCATACAATGTAGAGCCGTTCGAATCGTTGGGGACCCAATAATCTGTGCAGGGCTTGACACATTGGCTTAGCGTAGAGACATCTCGCTGTGCGTTCTCTACCGCATTTATTATGAGGAGTGTTCTGATGAACTCTTTGACTTTGTACCTGCCGTCAAATTCTCTAACTGCACAGTACGTCGCAGACTTAAAAATCATTCACAGAACCTGGACACGTGACACTCTACTACTGTGCAGTTCCATAGAAACTTCTTCCTGCGCACCATATAACTGTAGAATGACCTACTGCGGCAGTGTTTCCAAATCAATACGACATAGGTACCTTCAAAAAGCGCATCTATCTCGTTCATTCCAGTCGTTCGTTAACTTCATATATTGTTACCTAGGGATTCTATATCAAATTTATTTTCACACCATTTTCCCGCACTCCACTCCAAATCACCAACTAACGAGAACCCCTTCACCAAGAGGCATGCATGCAGTTAATTAAAAAATGTAATCATTTTGAGACGGTTTTGCGCCTTCCTCTACGCTACGATGGTTTTAATCTAGCGACGCTCATTGTTACGTAAAGCATGTTTTAATAAACTTTTTTTTCACAATACCACTTTGATCTACAAGATCGCTGACAAATCAAAAGCTAGAACGTCAGTGAGGTACAATTATTTTTATACACTCAGGCGAGCGGAATGAAATATTACAGGCTCTAACGAAAATAGAACTCCCTTTTGAGCACGTTTTTTATTTTCTGTATTTTTTTACAGGGTTTATTCTAACGACAACGACAAAACGAAAATATTTTTAAGCCACACGTTCGAACAAATCTTTGTTTTGTTTTAGTTATTAAAAAAATGTTTAATATATTATGAATTTCATACTCTCTTTATTATATTAAAAAATATATAATATTTCAGCTTCTCATATTATCTGAGATACATAGGAGTAAGTCCAGCGATAAGTTCACCATAGCGTGAAAGGTGCAGGAAACCAATGTCGCCGGCGCTCTTTGTCTAGTTCAACCCAAGACCTTTTGCGTATGATACGAATATCGAACAAATATACGAATATATTTTTAAACTGAGGCCAGTAGTAGCACAGGGGCACAAGCGTATGACTGTTAAGTGGACAAGTTGTGGTTCAATTCCCACCCGAGGTAATGAAATATTCAATATTTTGTTTGCTGTCTCGTTACCAGAACTAAAAAAAATAAAATAATCCATTCCACTGAGTGGGAATCGAACCCACAACTATCGTATTTACGGTCATAGGCTATTCTACGACGAGGCCCCTAATTATATTTGAAATGTGCAAACAAAAACGTAAAAAGACGTTTCATATATATGTATGTGAAAAATTTGGATGTCTCCAATATAGAACTCACATTCAGAATAATAGGCATATTAGATAGAATTCCCTACGTTTGGCCTCGGGGTTGACCCGCGTCAAATTGGACACTTTCATTGCACATTCGCCGATTTTGTATGGAGTTAGGTGGTACTGTAGACAAAAAATGTAACCCCATAATGTAATATTAAATATAAAAATATTGCAAAAATAATGAAATCGCTTTTTTCTCAGTGTATAAGCAGTATTTTTCTAGAAAATATTACTTAATAGTTATAAATATTTTTTTAATTCTAAAAATAAGCAAAATAAGTAATTTCAGTCATAATTTTTTTATGAAAGGCAGAGAAATATGCAGTTATTTCCAACATTAAGCTACAAAAAAGACCATTGAAAAGTGCATCTAGGTAAAAATATAAATGTAATGACGTCTTTGTCAACTTATCATAATATAACAGTCTGTTCCTTTTCACCCAATTTTAGAGAGATTGCGTTTCGATTGATAGAACTCAAACCTTGCGCTTTTTTTGTTACCAGATCGAGGGGATCACCCACAACCATTAATTTTACAGTTAGGAAAAATAGATAAAAAATAATATATATTTTAAATACTACCAATTTTTTTTAAAATATTTTTTCTTACCAACTGTACCACAAACTTAAATAGCATTACGAAATAGTAATGCTTAACTAGATTGAATCAACGTTGTCTGATGACGTCTGATTTCCCCCAGGTTCCGATCTTGACTTGTGGTTATACCTTACGACTCCAATCAAGATTTGATTGAGGATATAACTACTCCAATTATATAGAGAATTGGATCCACAGTAATATTATTAGCTAGAGTAACTATTGTATTAATGAAATTTGTATTTAAACACTTACTTGTCTTAAATAATACTCCAGTCTTAAGTAATGCCTCCAGAATTCGGCGGAAAGTGGAGGTCGGAATGTCTTAACACTAGGTTCCCTCTGCCTACGCTGATTGATTAATATTAATTTTCTAAATCAAGAAAATCTATTTTTATATATTTTTTTAAATTAATTGCTTATTGAAAATTAATACAATAAATTAAAATTGAAACACGATATTATTTTCATACAATCTTTTTAATGTTTAACATAAAACATTTTTTTAAATAGTAGTGTTGACTTAACCTCTTATTGAAGTAGTAGTGTCTAGTAAAATATCATGTATATAAGGTATGGCTATCTCTATAAATAAATAAATGTTAAAAGATAAATGCCAATACGAGGCAAAAATAACCCAAATGATTACATCCATTTCTGTATGGCGTTGTTTAATTCCAATGATTGACACATACATAATTAAATGGCTATGTCCTCGTTCCTTCTTTAGAACAAGCTTCAGCACTTGGGGGTTTTTATCATTCATTTTTAAATCTTTTGTCAAGTGAGGGCTAAAATTATTTACTTATTTTTGCATACTAGTATTATATAACTAAAGAATTTGTATTGTTAAACGCGATCATTTTACAATCTACTGATTTGAATTGATTTTTTTTTCATTTATTGCGTAGTCCACTTATCGAGGAAGGCAATAACAGGCTTCCCACGCTAATTGTATAAATATAAACCATGGGACATGTCATTTTTGATAATACGGATAAAGCTAGATGTAAAAGTTGGTATGACATAAAGGAAAAAAGTAAATAAATTAAGAATTTATACTGAATAAAGTTTAGTAAGCGACCTCAGGCTAGTCATCGTCACCCACGCACATATACCTACACAATTTGATCTTATAAAATTATTAATTTAGGATTCAAACTAAAAAGATATCGAGGACCCTCTAGTTTTCTATTTTTAATATAGAATTATAGGATTATTATAGGTTATTGTTATTTCGGTATGTGATCCCCCTTAGGAAAGAAAAATTTGGAAAAAAAAAAGCTTTTGAGAAGACATAAAAATGGAAACAGGTTGCATTACTGTCACAATCTTGCGAATGTACGCCACGACTGGCTTCAGTAACATACTCTTTCAATATATTACTATAAATGTTATACAATCCGAAATATATAGAAAGTATAGATACTCTATGTTAATCGATTAAACTCTCACTTTATACGATTTATTATATGAAATATTCTATTTCTGATTTTGATTCTAACTTGGCCGTTTTAGTTACTTCTATTACATTAAAATACTATATAATTATAAACTTTTAGAAAAATCCCTCAAATTGAAACAGGCTGTGCCAATTTTTTAGCACTCGTTTTTGTAAAAATCGCCTCAGGTACTCCCCATAACTTAAGAGTTGCCAAGTAGACCTGATCAAACATAAATTTAATTTTGTAAGCCACTTACTAACTTTGTTAAAGAAACACAATTTTATTTTTCGGTTTCTTGCTTTGAACAATATAACGTAATATAATTGGCTACCAAGAGAGATTTTGGAGAAATTTTTGGAGAATTCCTAACAGAACTTTACGACATGTTTTTCTCGTGTATACTTTACAGTAAGATATTATCTTACTGAAAGAATTATTTTAATTTCCTAAGTGGAGGAAACGAAATGTCTTAACCACTAGGTTCCCTCGGCCCTGGGTTCCCCTGCGCTAGGATTTTCCTCATTTATATCTATAGATATTTGGTCTGGTGTGGTACGCCTGGTATATACTCGTATCTCCATTAGTTGAATAATTAGTTTCTAGCTGACTAATTGTTTACCTGGTAGAGACAATGCTGTATAATTACGTAAAAGTGAACCCCTAACGACGTCTATTATTGTATGTTTGTTTTGAACTTCCGTGTTTGTACATTTCAATGGTAATTATGTTAGCAATTTACTTGCCGACTAATGTACACAAATATTATTTTAAATTTTAATATACTATCATATTGTGGTATGCAGAGGAAACATAGTGTTAAGCAATTCCGTTTCCCACTTTCCACATAAAAATTAAAGCATTTCATATTAAGTGGTGAAACTCAATGCCGGGCTTTTACCCTGGTGCCAGAGCGGAGAAATGATAATATTAATAAATAATAATTCATTCCCTCGAATAAGAATCGAACCCACAACCACCCGTTACAGTCATGCGACGATGGCATCACCACTCACTAAACTATCACTAAATTAATTTAATTAAAAGGCCTATCTAACTAACACATAGCGCTTAACGCTCAATTGTACCGACCTTAGACAAATACACATACACGAACATACATATATACAGAAGCTATATGCTACTAATCCATCTAGTTTGCCTTTCCGTTTGTTTGTCATCAAATTCCTGTGAATACAAAGCTAGGTCCACAAATAGGTATATACTAGGTACCACGTTGGTACTGGACTGTAGGCTAGTGGCTATATTGCTTCTTGACTACGCCCATGTTTACAATATAGGGGTAGTGCTCTGTACACACTGTCATGATACTCGCATCTCAAGTTCAATTTAATTTCAACAAGCACTAGATGGACTTCAGGGAAAACTTTCACGTTTAATAGTGCTGCTAGAAAAACTAGAAAAATATATTCTACTTTAAAATTTCTAGTTATTCGCCTGTTGTTTAGAGATTTAGATGCACGCAGCAGGGAAGGCAGGGAACCTAGTGTTAAGACACTCCGTTCCCCATTTTCTGCCGAATTCTGAAATAATCGTGTGTTGAGCGGCGGAACAGAATGAAAAGATAAATTTAATTAAATATTTCATTTCGTCAAGTGAGGATCAAACCTGAAAACCTCAAAATGTTTACCGTCACATGCCTCGACTGATGACTGACTGACTTAAATATTTTTTCATTATAATCTATATATATAAAAGGACTTGTCCTCACTGACTGAGGTAAGACGCACGCACAGCCGTAACCGCTGTGCGTAGAAACGTGGAATTTGGACATATGTTTACTTTCGTAATCTGGACATCCACTAAGAAGGGATTTTGAAAAATTTTAACCCTAAAGGGGTGAAATAGGGGTTCAAAGTTTGTATGGAAAAAAAATTAAATCGGCACCGATTTTTATAAAATTTGAAATTTAGATTTTTAAAAGTATTTAATTGAACACGTGTTTCATCGTTTTCTAGAATTTTCCCCCTAAGTGTGCAAATAAGGGGTTGAAAGTTTGTATAGTTTTTTTTTAAATCGTCACCAATTTTTATAAAATTTGAAATTCAGACTCTTAAACGTATATAATTAAACACATGTTTCATGGTTTTCTAGAAGTCACCCCTAAGGGTGCAAATAAGGGGTTGAAAGTTTATATGGGAAAATTCTTAAATCGCCACCGATTTTTATAAAATTTGATATTTAGACTCTTAAAAATATTTAATTGAACATATGTTTCATGGGTTATTAGAATTCACCCTTAAATACGCAAGCGAAGCTGCGTGCGTCCGCTAGTATATAGATATAATGTCAATGTTAGATACAAAGTGGGTTGGAACAAATGAAGTTTATAACTGTACAACGCAAAATTTCATCGTCTTAAAATTTAGGGTACGCTCGTAAAGCACAGCAATTTCACTAACTATTATCGTTCTCTTTCAACTCGACTGCTGTTTGGCAAAAAGACCTTAATATTTACAAAGACCTAGCATAATGGAACTGCCTGTCTCGAGGCATCTGTTATTTTTACAACAACCTATTCCAAATAATATATTTCTTTTCTTCACGCATCTCCTATAAGTTGCCTCATAGAAGAATAAAGAAGATCGTAAACTTTTACTCATCAGACTTACAAAGGTCAATAAAACAACATATAATTTTTT